>MUZC01002468.1:703799-725886 GCA_002072015.1 Radix auricularia
GGAAGGGTGGGGGACATGAAAGGTATCACATATCTTATTTTAAAACATACAAGTAGGTAGCGATATGAAGTGTTTGGACAGTCATGTAAAAGGGCTTGGATGGCTATCTGAAAATCCTGTGGAATATGTTGAGAAGGTTTTCAATGACTTAACTTCCTTGGTAAGAACATTAGACAAGTAGCTTGACAACCAAGTAGAAGTTTGGAGTTTTAGCCTCTCTCTCTGAACAACAACAAACAAAGATCTACTTAATAGACCAGTTTCGTTCTCAGTTCCCACGGATGTGAACACGAAATCTTCTACACATGCATGCACCGTGGTGTTTTAGGGAGTCTTGCTTGGTGTTGTAAGGAGTCTTGCTTGGTGTTGTAAGGAGTCTTGCTTGGTGTTGTAAGGAGTCTTGCTTGGTGTTGTAGAAGTGGATGTTCTTGACAGATTTAGATCCTTATCTTTAGGTCAGATAGAGAAGAGGAATAAATCCCATGAACAAATCTGTTATAAATGTATTTGGTTCTCCTCACAATATTTGTTCAAGGGAAATTATATTCAAACGGGGAAATGAAATTCATTTGACACACTCAGCTCATCTGGAGGTAAAAACAACACAGGATGACCACGTGCGTGGCTAAAGTGACGTAAGGTTGGAGGACATTCGCACCGTTGTCGTC
This sequence comes from Radix auricularia, assembly GCA_002072015.1. Taxonomy (NCBI): domain Eukaryota; kingdom Metazoa; phylum Mollusca; class Gastropoda; family Lymnaeidae; genus Radix; species Radix auricularia. The sequence continues at coordinate 704,468 of MUZC01002468.1, forward strand.
ACTAGCCCCGCGGTAACTGTCACCGTCCACCGACGTGGACCGGGCGCTTGGGGCGACCGGCTGGTCATTGTACTCCCCCTTAACCGATTCAGTCTTCCCTAGGGGCGAGCCCGTGACGATAATCGAAGATGGACTCAATGGTCGCCCTGCCCCGGTCGCGTTGCCCTGGACCGAATGACCACTGCTGTCGTCACTGAGTGAAGTGTCCGAGTTGTAAGATTCTCCATCAGATTTGGGCGTCGACTTTTTCAACACTGGAACGGACTTACACGGCTCCGGCTCCTTGCGGAACTCAAGCTTCAGTAAAGGTTTGCGAATTCCGCCCCTGGCGAAGCTGAAGCTCTTCTGATCACACTGGCCGGCCATAAAGACGTACGCCTCTGTGGGGTAGATCTTGCTGAAGACGAAGCAGATGGCGTCCGTCTCGTCGTTGACGTTCTGCACCAGAAGAATGCGCTCCCAGTAGTGTCCCTCGAAGTCGGCCAGGCACCTGTAGTCTGTGGAGGCGGGGATGAGGCTGCCGCAGCTGCCAAACTCCATACGCAGCTTGGTGTTGTCCTCGCAGTGATGGTACACGCTCCCTAGACAGACGTACCCCTCGGGGAGGGTGGCGCTGATGGTGTAGATGGACGACATGTTGCAGTTGATTGGCTCGGGGCGCGGATGGTGCGCGACGATCGGCTTACCGGCGCCCTCGTAGGATCGATACATGTCATCTATGGGCAGTGGATCAGCGTGGAATCGATCCTCGTTACAGACCGTTTCCCCGATATCGCCCACCAGACTCGGCCAGGCGTGGCTCTGACTCAGCGTGTAGCGAATGACGGACTGTCCGAAGCGCCGTATCTTGACGCAGGTGTACCTCGGCCGACAGCCGTTGTCGTAGAGCGAGATGGCCGTGTAGATGTTGGACGTCTTGGACTTGGGACTGTCGGGGAACCTCACGCACAGAAAGTTGCCGACGCCCTCGATGGACAAGTTGGAGCGCGTGATCTCGATGTTTGTGACGCGGTCCGGGGGAGTTTTCAAGAACCAGGTCCCGTCAATGTTTTCTGGGTATTCACAGGTGGGCGGCGGGGATTCGGGGTCACACACCTTACACGACCTCTGGCATTCGTGTTTGAGGAATGAGCTGCACTCTACCTCACTGCACTTGTCATACTCGTCCTCGCACAAGGACGCGTAGACCCTGGTGTGCAGATGCAGGGTGAAGTACTTAAGGTCGTTTGGCGCTCTCCCAGCGTCGGTCCTGCATGAGAGGTCAGCAAAGAGGTACGCCGTCGTCCTAGGGTGTCGCCGCACTGGCATCACCATACACCACAGGTCGTCGTCTTCGTTTCGCCGCAGGATGACGTAGAAGTTCACCTGGTCCCGCCAGTAGGTCACGCACATGGTCTTCTGCTTGACGTACATCCGAATGTCCGGCAGACAGTTGCTGGAGATGAAGTCAAAACTCAAGCCCTCGCCCCCGAGGCACTCGGCCTCCATCCTCATCGGTCTCAGCATTCTGTTGCACCCGTTCTCACCGAGACGAGAATCCTCGATCTTCATGTCGTACCCGCCGCTGAAAGGACAGGGGGTGTAGTCGGTGTACAGTGTGGCGTATCTGACCAGAGGCCAGGGGTCAAGGACGAGGTTCCTGTCCTCGCATATGGAGAGGTCGAAAGTTTTGACCTCTCGCGACCACATGATCTGGACGATGGACCTGCTGCGGACGAGGAATTTGGCGCAGACGTAGTAAGAATTGATGAAGTGATCCTCACGTTTCAGCAGGTGTTTCTCGTGGAAGGAGGTGGAACACTTCCACCTGACGGGGGTCTTGTTGGACCCCGGGTACAGGATCTCAATCACGTTGTGGCGGATGTAGTACTCCACCCCGCGAGAACCGTTGGCCCGGATGTGGGTGAACCACGGGTCCTCGTCGTTCTTTATGAGCAGAGCTTTGGGGAAGTCGCATGACGTCACCAGCTGGGTCAGGGTGCCGCACAAAATAAACACCGTGACGAATAGGGCGGCCATTATATCGAGGTCTCACAGGAAACAGTTTGTTTAAATTTGGCGTTGTGGTGTCAGAACTTTGGCGTTGTGGTGTCAGGACTTTGGCTGAACCTGCAGAGGAGGAGGGAAACAAAAAGTTATTGTCAATGAATTTTATTTGAATAATTTTCTGAAATAAGACGAGTTCTAATGAATGTTACAAGAATTTGTGTTGTATGTGGTTTATTGTGGGTTAGACTCGATTCAAGCAATGTTCCCTTTGTGTGGTTTATTGTGGGTTAGACTCGAGTCAAGCAATGTTCCCTTTGTGTGGCTTATTGTGGCTTAGACTCGAGACAAGCAATGTTCCCTTTGTGTGGCTTATTGTGGCTTAGACTCGAGACAAGCAATGTTCCCTTTGTGTGGTTTATTGTGGCTTAGACTCGAGACAAGCAATGTTCCCTTTGTGTGGCTCCTCGGCGGCGCAGTTACCTGCGTGAGGCCGCGCAAATGTTTAGAATTACCACGCTGCAAATTTTTGGAAAGTATCTGTGTTTGTGGGGTTTAAAATTGATATAAAATATGAAAGTTGTGTAGCTTTGCTCACGAAATTGTTATTTAGATCAATGACCAATGAAGGTTAGAGTCAACAGTGGAGACTGAAGGGTGTGATACATGACATGAAATATGCGCAATAAAATAAAGGTACAAACACGAGGAATATTAAAAACCATAGATAAAAATGGAGAGAAAGAGATAGAAACCTAGATAGATGGATGGATGGATGGATGGATGGATGGGTGAATGGATGGATGGATGGATGGATGGATGGATGGATGGATGGATGGATGGATGGATGGATGGATGGATGGATGGAGGGATGGATGAATGGTTCGATGGTTGCATGGATGGAGGGATGGAGGGATGGCTGGATGGATGGATGGTTGGATGGATGGGGGGATGGATGGATGGAGGGAGTGATAGAGTGAGAGAAAAGAAATAAAGGGAAGAGAGAATGGTAAAACAAGAGATTGAGATGGTTAAAACAAAAATAAAACAACTTATATGGGGATTAGGAGAGATGAGGATGGCGTTAGAAAAACAAAATAACACACACAGACACAAACATATACACACACACAATCACATATATATACACACACACAAGATATAAATGAAGAGAAAGATTTTTTGGTTGCCCGTGATGTGATAAGAGATCAAGGATTTTTCCACGAGACGACATTAGATAAAAGAGACTTTTGAAAGCACTGGAACACAAGATACAAAGATATGAAAGAGAGAGAGAGAGAGAGAGAGAGAGAGAGAGAGAGACATAAAGAGAGATATAGTGAGAGAGAGTGAGAGACATAAAGTGAGATATAGTGAATGAGAGTGAGAATGAGAGAGTGAGAGAGTAAGAGAGAGAGAGAGAGAGAGAGAGAGAGGGAGTGAGATGGGGCGAGGGAGAAATTGAGAGGCAAGACACTTGCTTGTTACCGTGAGATTATGTGACGCGTCCAATTCATCATAAACCTAAACTCCTTCAATACACAAAACCTGAAATTGGAACTTTCTAAAAGCGCACAGAAAAGCGTCCCTCTGTCTGGTTGATTAAAATCACGTGGTTTAAGGAAAAAGTCGTCAGGGATCTATTTCAACATAATGGGAGACGGCTAAGTCTAGTAGGCTATCAGATAGATGATTAACTCAATGTACAGAAACATGATGTCAATAGATGATCCGTCGACATCGGGAGTCGAATTTCGAAGTAGAAAAGTCACATAAAAAACATTTTCAGAAATATTTTCTGTGATTTTGTGGTATTAAAATGCAGTGAAATCGAATGCTGATATTTAAGATGTCATGGTTCTTATGTCAGAAACAGCTATCGCTTCTGGGGAAGATGTTGCTGGAATACTTTTAGAATAAGAGGTTTTTGTAACAGCTATCACTGCTGGGGAAGATGTTGCTGGAATACTTTTAGAATAAGAGGTTTTTGTAACAGCTATCACTGTTGGGGGAAGTTGTTGATAAAATACTTTTAGAATAAGAGGTTTTTGTAACAGCTATCACTGCTGGGGAAGATGTTGATAGAGTACTTTTAGAATAAGAGGTTTTTGTAACAGCTATCACTTCAGGGGAAGATGTTGCTGGAATACTTTTAGAATAAGAGGTTTTTGTAACAGCTATCACTGTTGGGGGAAGTTGTTGATAAAATACTTTTAGAATAAGAGGTTTTTGTAACAGCTATCACTGCTGGGGAAGATGTTGATAGAGTACTTTTAGAATAGGAGGTTTTTGTAACAGCTATCACTGTTGGGGAAAGTTGTTGATAAAATACTTTTAGAATAAGAGGTTTTTGTAACAGCTATCACTGTTGGGGGAAGTTGTTGATAAAATACTTTTAGAATAGGAGGTTTTTGTAACAGCTATCACTGCTGGGGAAGTTGTTGATAAAATACTTTTAGAATAGGAGGTTTTTGTAGTGGGTTAAAAAATGTCCCAGTTTTAGTTGATGTGATTTTTCTTATGTCTCTGCAGTCATTCGCTTATATCTTGAGTTGCCTGAGCTCAGTGTGTGTGTTTGTGTGTATGTGTGTGTGTACGTGTGTGTGTGTATGTGTGTGTATGTGTGTGTGCGTTTGTGTGTGTGTATGTGTGTGTATGTGTGTGTGTGTTTTTGTGTGTGTGTGGTTATGTGTGTGTATGTGTATGTGTGTGTATATGTGTATTAGGGTGTCCCAAAAAAATGAAGTTTTGAAATGTTGATGTCTCACCCCCTAGAATTTGTCTGTATGGTAACAGTAGTTAACCTGCAAAATTTCAGCTCATTTGGACAATGTTTAGAGGTCCCCCAAGAGGTTTAAAGTTCGAGATTTTGGTGTAAGATCATTCGCGGTCAAATCTAATAGAGCGTTAATGTTGCATTATATGCGAAACTGATTTATTAAGTAACAAATTGATGCTTAGTATTGTTTATAATATTATTATTATTATATGAAACAAAATATATAAATCTTGAATTTCTTTATATTTTTAATTTTGAAATTTAAGTTTAGAAAATTAAAAGACAAAGTTTTATTCATTTTGTCAGGTTAATTCTTGAAAGAATGTCAATCTGCTTGAAAAATAATAATAATAAGCAATGCAATTAAGCATTCCTCATATTTATCTTGTACTTTGTACTGTAGGGTAGACAAAATTTTTTAAAAAGTTCTTCAAATTTAAATTTTAGCCAGCTCTTCACGATTACACTCTGCAAAATTTTTCCTATGTTTGTCAACCACTTGGAGCAAAAATTGTTTTTGTTCTTCGTCCTTGGTGATACTGTCATTGAAATTTTGTATTAATGCTACACCTCGCTCTGCAGAGTCATTGATACATGCCAGATTCTTTACAAAAGCTGCTGCAACTTTAAAAGATGGTGTATCTGACCATGCTTCAACAGGAACATCTAGAAAACTGGCATCAATGTTGGATGTTTCAAAAAATGTGGTAGAAGCTCGCAAATCAACAACACTTTTTGGTAGTGTTTTTATGAGATGCGGTCCACGTTCTGATTGCATTGTCCGAACAAGGCCAGTTTTTTCTTTGTCCGACAAAAGGGTTGAAAATAACGCAAGCGTCGACAGTTCCGGACTCAAGTACCACGAGTGACGCACCATCATTTTCAATCCAGTCGATCGAAGAACAGCATCATCATATTCGTATAAACGCTGTATCAATAAGATATCATTCACAGGTGCATCTGCGGTGAGTCTGCATGAAAACCATGATTGAAGGTAAACACATATGGTAAACCTATTAAAGCGCTGAATACCTTGTATTTCTCGAGCTGTTAAATGAAAGATGTTTTTGTTGCCTGCAAACAATAGTTCGATTTTCAATGCATAGATTGCTTTCGCCATCCACCTTGCCCTATGTAGGGCACCAGGTCTGCGAATGCTGACATCAACCTCCAACCCAACCATTTGTGCAGCAAGCAGAAGAAATTCCAAATAATCATCACGTGAATGACTGACCTCAAGTTGACATTTGATAAATTCTTTAATCGAATCAGACACGATTATCAAAGGGGTGGATCTTGCTTCGGGTGTGTGGTTTAATTCTGGCCATTTTTCTCGAAACCTCTTAAAAAACAAAATCTCTGGTCCAGTGGATGGTCCAAAACAAACATTGAATGCATTGGAAAGGAGTACTTCCAACATGTGATGACGGCATGCCAACCATAATAGATTACGTCCCAGGGCTACTTCTAACAGAGTGCAAGCTCCATTGAGTCTTCCAGTATTTGAAGCTGTAGTGTCGAAGCACATGCCGATGACCATAGATTCGCACTTCCACGATTTGATATGTTCATATACTGCATCGGCAGTTGCCCTTCCTGACCCGGATGCTATTTGGGAACACCAAGAAGGCTTGTAGTGCCATCGACAAGTGATGAGAGCAGGACAGGTAATCGATCGATGGTAACCTCTCCGGTAACATCGGGCAATAGCTTACCATCCCAATGAACAATTGATTTTGAGGGAATATAGTCTTCTTTTATACGTGCTGCAGCTTGTTGTCGACGAAGCTTGCGATGACGATGCATTGTGCTCTTGGAAAATACCGTGTCAGATGTCGGAACACCTGCTTCGTTGAATGTGGATGCAAGTATCATTGTAGATTTTCTAATGCTGGTGTTCGTTCTGTCCAGCACTGCAGCAACTTTTGGTGATATGATGCTTCGTCTGCGATGTCGTGTTGCAGAATTTGTTTTGCTTGAGGATGCTGATTGGATGACAAATTCTTCATCAGATTCTGCATCGTCTTTGGAATCCCAACAAATGGATGATGTCATTGAATGTGTGTCTGTGTCACTGTCAGAACCCACTACATCCAGTTGCTGTTCTATGTCTACTGCTGACTCTACACTTGAGCCTGAAGGTAAGCCATGGTGAGGGCACTGCGATGTAGCATCATTTGCTGCATCACCAATATCCCTGATAAATTGTTTCTGACGCTCAGCAACTCGTTTTTCTTTAGCAGCAAGCTTTTTGTCCACAGATCCAATTGATCCTGTTCTTGATTCTCGTTGCAACTTCAAAAACTGCCTGTCTTCATCATTTTTTATCAGCTGTTCAGAGTTGGCATGGCTAATGTCAAAAAGATTACTCAACTTCTCGGTGTATTCTTTTTGGTTCATTTGATCGGTTGAGTTGTTACGCTTACAGTGCTTCATCAAACGAACTTGTTCTGCATACAGATCTTTGATCTTCTGTAGGATGTGCTGCTTTTGTCGCACAGGCAGTCGTGATTTCACCCAGAAGGGCAACAGTTGATCATGTACTTGCAGTGCAGCTGTATTGATGTTTAGCTTCTGTTGGCGGTGATAATATACAAAATTTTTCATGACATCGAGGCCCGAAGGGAGGCGAGCACCTGATATAGTTTCTTTTGGAAAGCCGATAAGCCAGATGTTATTATTGCTTCTCGTTATTTTAGATTTAGCAGCTGCCACAGCCATACCTTAAGAAAATAATATACATCACATTGATTTTATATTAGATAATAATCACAGCTTGTAGTTTTATAGCACTAGACTAAGCAGACTTAGTAGACTAGTAGCAGTGACTGACTGCAGTGTAGCAGCTCTTATACTATTTAAATATTTTATTATACTTAGTTAACTTAGCCTTAGTTTTTAATTTTAAATAATTTATTGATATTCTATTAATTATTTATTATTACTAGTGAAAAAAAAATGAACTAAGTTACCAATGTGTTGTATATTTATTTTATTATATTATTTAAAACACTAGTTTAAAAACAATTGTTTAAAAACAATGCCATGTGGTGTTTTGCAAACTTAAAACAAGATGGCCACCTTGGTCATGTGACAATAGCACTGCAGCAAATAATAACAAGTAAGTATTGTAGAGAATAATTTCATAATTGTTTCTAGCCTGACAATTTAGCATGATTAGCATGCTTAGTTTAAAACAATCAAATCTTCAAAAAACTTTCACAAGTTTTGCACATTAGGTATTTTATATGTTTTCTCGCATTTATTACATTTTCTATTTAAGAATCACACAATTTCAACTCTAGTTAATAGTACCAATGAGGTAAATATAAGTGTATTTAAACTTCATTTTATTCATATATAGCATACAAAAGCTGCAAATTATTTGAGCAAAATTCGTCTGGATTTTTATGTTGGTCTAATACTGGAATTTAAAAGCTCTTGGGGGACCTCTAAATGTTGTTCAAATGAGCTACAACTTCACCAATTCACTCATTGTACCCAAGAGACACATTTCAGGGGGTGAGACACCAAAGATTAAAAAAAAATATTTTTTCGAGCATTTCTGGGACACCCTAATGTGTATAGATATGTGTGTGTGTATGTTTGTGTATGTGTGTGTATGTGTGTGTGTTTGTGTGTGTATGTGTGTGTGTATGTGTCTGTATTAGTGTGTGTATGTGTGTGTACGTGTATGCGTGTGTATGTGTGTGTAAGAGAGAGAGAGAGAGAGAGAGAGATAACGATGGGTTTATTATATATTGATGGTCGGGTAGATAGGTTAGTTAAAGATAGATGTACGATTCAGGTAGGTGGGTAGGTGGGTCGGTTTATAGGTACTTAGATGGTGAATAGCTAGTCAGTATGGTAGGTGGGTAGATAGGAGGATAGAGAGATGGAGAGGAGACATAAACAAAAGACAGAGATCAGAGAGAGAAACAAAACAGAGAGAAAAGAGAGAAAATAAAAGAATGAATGTAGAATATTGATAACATTATTTTATAGAGAAACTGAATCATGATGTGAATAGTATAAATAATCTTGAGCCAAACTTTTAGAAGGCAGTGTACAACAGATGAGAATAGTATAAATAATCTTGAACCAAACTCTTAGAGGGCAGTGTACAACAAATGTGAATAGTATAAATAATCTTGAACCAAACTCTTAGAGGGCAGTGTACAGCAAATGTGAATAGTATAAATAATCTTGAACCAAACTGTTAGAAGGCAGTGTACAACAAATGAGAATATCACCCAGCAAGAGTTTAGCTCAAGGTCAGTCCTTTAGTTATTATTTCAATGAGGTTTTTTGGTCACTTTGGAATCTGTTAAAGCCTTATTTCGATCTATGACTTGTCGCCTGCCAGCTGCTGAATACTATTTCAAATTCAGTTGATAAATATATTTTTTAAAAAATAATTTCAATAAATTGGCGGATACAATGTTTAATATACATTGAAAACAGTTTTATGCAAATCTAAAATTGTCTTTGTGGGATTTTAGATTGTAGGATGTTTGTTTTAGTTTAATTTCCTGAGTAAATACATACAGATTTATCAACTGCATCAAACGTTAGTTACAGTGACAATTTTCTTAATAAAGCGGTGACACAGAAAAAGTTCACCAGACAATTAGGCTACACATAAAAACCTTTACATACACACATTGGTAGATAGAAACTTCCAGACACCGATGGTACACACCAAAACCTCCATACATCCAAGCTATAGACCAAAACCTCCAGACATCGAAGCTATTGACAAAAACATCCAGACATCCAAGCTATAGACCAAAACCTCCAGATATCGAAGCTATAGACCAAAACCTACAGACATCCAAGCTATAGACAAAAACATCCAGACACCCAAGCTATAGACCAAAACCTCAAGACATCCAAGCTATTGACCAAAATCTTCAGACATCAGGCTATAGACCAAAATCTCCAGACATCCAAGCAATAGACAAAAACCTACAGACAACCAAGCTATAGACCAGAACATCCAGACATCCAAGCTATTGACCAAAACCTCCATACATCCAAGCAATAGACGAAAACCTCCAGACATCCAAGCTATAGACCAAAACCTCCAGACATCCAAGCTATAGACAAAAACCTCCAGACATCCAAACTATAGACCAAAACCTCCAGACATCCAAGCTATAGACCAAAACATCCAGACATGCAAGCTATTGACCAAAATCTCCAGACATCCAAGCTATAGACAAAAACCTCCAGACATCCAAGCTATAGACCAAAACCTCCAGACATCCAAGCTATAGACAAAAACCTCCAGACATCCAAACTATAGACCAAAACCTCCAGACATCCAAGCTATAGACCAAAACATCCAGACATGCAAGCTATTGACCAAAACCTCCAGACATCCAAGCTATAGACCAAAACCTCCAGACATCCAAGCTATAGACCAAAACCTCCCCATTGTCATGCTAAATAGACAAGACATACCAAAGACCCTGTGTTGGTAAAGTTTACACATACAAACAATTACGACCAAAAATGAATCAAATGGTACAGTAGATGAACACATACAAGTACAGCTAAAATGACTGCATTGGTACAGTCTCATGTACACATACAAGTACAGCTAAAATGACTCCATTGGTACGGTATCATGTACGGTCTCATAAACCCGTATATCAGCCCATCTCGGGCACAAAAGGAGTGTAAAGATTATGTTCCAGGAACCAACAAGCATGGCTTCCTCTAATCGAAATTTCTCACATGGACAATTCCATCCATAATAGATTACCAGAGAACTATTTACGTTGGGGTGGGGGAGGGGGTGTAATGATAAGCACCCTGGGTAGTTAAGGTGAAGCGGCGAGGGGGGATGCAGGAAGGACACAGGGCGGATATTAGTCCTGGGAATTCTGGGTAAAGACCCTTAATTAGGTCACGACAATCGTCGGTGAACCGGAGGATAGATCAACATATGGTACGTCACACAACTTCTCTCCCGGTCCAAACTGTAATCAGTAAGTGCTAAGGGAAAGGGGCTAAAACTAAATACGTCTTTACCAGATCAAATTTCTCAACTTGTGGCTTGTGGTATGTCGTAACACAGAAAGTTGATATTAATGACAAATAAAATATTTCTCCTCTTGAATCTTCTCTGAAAGAAAAAAAAAAGGATACTAGATGCCATCTCGACACTTCAGAGATTTTTAGAAGACGCTCATTTTTCATATGTCCCCCTCCCACCACCTTCATCTCCCCCCTCTGAGCACTCCTTCACGCCCACCCGTTTGAGCGTTAATAATTGTCAAGGATATTAGCCTGGAATGAAGAACGGACCATGATGACGAGGCACTGGCCCCCGCCACCCCTACCCCCTCACTCATCATCAAGGGAAGACCCTCCAACAGTTATCTCTCTTCAAATGGTTCTAGAGTTACTTACAATGGTTTTAGAGCTACTTACAATGGTTTTAGAGCTACTTACAATGGTTCTAGAGGTACTTACAATAGTTTTAGAGCTACTTACAATGGTTTTAGAGCTACTTACAATGGTTTTAGAGCTACTTACAATGGTTCTAGAGTTACTTACAATAGTTTTAGAGCTACTTACAATGGTTTTAGAGCTACTTACAATGGTTTTAGAGCTACTTACAGTGGTTCTAGAGCTACTTACAATGGTTTTAGAGCTACTTACAATGGTTTTAGAGCTACTTACAGTATTTCTAGAGCTACTTACAGTGGTTCTAGAGCTACTTACAATGGTTTTAGAGCTACTTACAATGGTTTTAGAGCTACTTACAATGGTTTTAGAGCTACTTACAATGGCTCTAGAGCTACTTACAATGGTTCTAGAGCTACTTACAAAGGTTCTAGAGCTACTTACAATGGTTCTAGAGCTACTACAATGGTTCTAGAGCTACTTACAATGGTTCTAGAGCTACTTACAATGGCTCTAGAGCTACTTACAATGGTTCTAGAGCTACGTACAATGGTTTTAATCTTAGAGTTAACTTATATTAAAATAGTAATAAATAATTTCAAACTTGCAATTTGAAGTTAATACCACTGCACCATTGACGATTTTCTTATTATTAACGGGAATTTTTTTTTTTAAATTGTCCTTAGGTATATGATATAGTTTACAGAATAATAGTAATAATAATGTTGATAATAATAATGATAATAATAATAATAATAATAATATTAATAATAATAGTAATAATAATAGATACATTTACTATTTTAAAAAAAAAAAACTTCTTTCTTTAATAATTACTATTATTACATCATTATTCTTATTATGACTTAATGGACTGTTAATGTCCGTTACTGTTAATATTCTCTCCTCTACTGACGTCACTTGCTCGTCTATCCTCTAAACGGCCTTGAGGCGCCCTACATACACGGTACATGGCAAGGGTATCACACTGCAGTACATCTTTATTGGTCATACTCACATTTCATCGTGGTGGGGAGGGGGCGAGGGTGAGACCTGGACCTTACAAATCATTTAAAGGGTCTGAGAAGCCAGCGGTCTTGGACAAGTGAAGATGAAGAAGATCCCCCGACCCCCTCCCCCCACACACCTCACCTCCTCTGCAATTACGAACCCATTCCAATTAGACCCCGCATCAATTATTCCGCTACGCCTGCTCTGCATCTGCTCGACTACTCACGCCTCGGGCCTGCGCCAAGTTCTAAATAATCGATAAATCTATCCATGATTACCATCAACTTCATTTTTTTTTTTTTAATAATGAAAAGTAAAAAAGAAAAATTCTTCTAGGCCCCTAACTCTTTAATTTATTTCGACGGCCAATTTGTTTTGAAATAACGATTTTTAAAGTATTCTAATTATCGCCTTAGGGAAATTGCGCGGCGCCCGTTGGAAAGCCGTGCAGAAGTGCAGGTGAGAATCAATTTTAATACCGCGGAATGAGCTTCGAAATTGACTAAGATCGATAACTCTGAGCAAACAATGATAAAGCCTTATGCACAACAAATGAGCTCCCCTGAATAAACGCGAGAGTTACGGCCCGCGGACGGGGTCTATAGGATTATAAACCGTCAGATCCAGAACTTTTGTGATTTCTGTTGTACGTCGTTTTGCCCCCTTCACGCAGTGGTTCTCAAGATTTATCAAACAATAATAACAATTTATCTTGAACATAGTTGACTTTAAATGATCTCTGACTTGCCTATTTATATATTTTTTGTGTTGATCATAAAGAGAAGCGTAGCTGGGTTTTACGTGCGCTTGAGAAATAGGGAACATACTTAATTATGCAGAAAGAAATGATTATATGAGAATTAGCGCTGGGCGCCCTTGGCAAATAACCCGATGCCAATTCGTTGTTGCGCCTCTGATCCTAAAACTATTTTTAAAAAAATAACTTTAAAAATATTTTTAACAATAATATAATTAACATTTTACAAGGAGAAAGTTATTTTGGCTACAAATCTGAGAGATTAGAAATGAGTGGGCCTGAAAGTTAAATGATAACCCTCGTAGCTGTTGGGACTAAGAAAAAACGTGTGTCGCTCTTTAAAAAAAATTAAAATGTGGTTATTTCTCTTATGATGCAGCCTTAGTACTTTGTCCTGCCTAAATTTACTGGATTGCAGTGCGTACGGATAACTTTTTTTTTTAGAATTACAGGCATAAACACTCGAACATATTTTACTTGGACTCCAGCATCTCTGAAATATATCTGTGTCGAAATACTTAAATAGCCTAAAGAAAAACAACAAATCTGTCTCCATGCATCCCTGAAGAGAATTGACTCTAACTAATCTTTTATCGCCCCCACCGCCCCAAGGCCACAGAGACACGCCGCTGTGTAAGGCTGCACCCATTCAACTCGACGCTGACCAATTTGAGAGTAGATGAGGAATCAGTAGCATTCAGGTCTCCAGTGAATAGAAACAAATCTCCGGGTTCAATCCCTTGTCAAAGGGGAGACAACCGGTGCATCTTGACTAGATTGGGTCACGGCCCCTTAATAAACGAGGTAGCGGCGAATGATCCGTGTCATTAAGCCAGGCGCGATCGGCTATTGGTTACGGGTGAGTGAACACTGCAAGCAGACGGTTGGAGCTGTGATGGTATCCAACATGACGCACACCCACCCATGATGGTAGCCAGCATGACGTACACCCACCTATGATGGTATCCAACATGACGTACAACCGGCTATGGTGGTAGCCAACATGACGTACACCCACCTATGATGGTATCCAACATGACGTACATCCACCTATGATGGTAGCCAACATGATATACACCCACCTATGATGGTATCCAACATGACGTACATCCACCTATGATGGTAGCCAACATGATATACACCCACCTATAATGGTAGCCAACATGACGTAAACCCACCTATGATGGTAGCCAATATGACGTACACCCACCTATAATGGTAGCCAAGATGACGTACACTCACCTATGACGGTAGCCAACATGACGTACACCCGGCTATCCAACATGACGTACACCCACCTATGATGGTAGCCAACATGACGTAAGGCACCTATGATGGTAGCCAACAGGACGCACACCCACCTGGGATACTGTACGCAAATCAATTCTCTTTACTGCAACGATTAAGTAAATGGAAACACAGTGTTCTCCCCTGATATAATCACACAACACTAAGTTTAAACAGATTATTATTTTACAATGTTATTAATCCTATTGGTGTTCTCATCACATACATGGAATGTCTTTACTAACAAGAAGCTGGGTATGTCTTTCGTCGGATTTTCACAAAGATCCCATAACTATAAGTGTGAGATATTGCTTTTTTTTTCTTTTTTTTCTTTCAACTTACAGCTAATAGAGGCATGTTGGGCTGGGATATGTCGTTTAATGGCGGAAATGTATTAATAGAACATGCGGGTATTCTGTTGCAACAACTTTATTAAGATATCAATCACATTTTCGGATTTTCTAATAAATTCTATTGGCACGAATCCCTAAAGATTTTAATTTCTTATTTTAATTTGAGTCGAATCCAGGGGCGTGACCGAGACGAAATTTAGCTTGTAATTTACATTTATTTGTGTCCATATTATTATTATTATTATTAATGTTTCCTTCTTTAAAATTTTTTGTTTGTATGTGGTTATAATTTTTTTTTAATTGAGTTTTTCTTTCTTTTTACGAAGACGTTAGTTACTTCTATACTTATGCCGAAAATTGTTTTAGGAAACGTCTAATAATAGTACCATTGCGTAAAGTTGGATGGTGTCTTCCCGTCTTAGACATGACAAACCCTACAATTGATAATAAAATTGGTTTTGTAACGAAGTGAAAAAGTAGAAAGTAAAACAAGTAGGGCTGCGGAAATTATCGATTAATTTCTCGATTAATCGGTAAAATATTCTATCGATTAAAATTATTTTAATCGATAAAATGGCGATTAAAATGAAAGTACACACTTTCAATACATGTACCGATTTATTAGTAAACAATTAAAAATTAATAATATTTTGCTTTTTTACGTACAAACTTCTCCATTTTAAAAAACGATTTTTAAAGTGTCAACTTTAAATAAGCTATTTTATAAGAAAAGGGATATAAAAATTTAAACATTGTTTTTACTTTATTAACAATGGCAAAATTTAAATTCATTGACATTGTATTGAACTACTTATATTTAAATAAAAACATGTCAATTGCCTGTTTTTGTTACTGCCCTTGAAATGTTCAGTTTAATGACGTCATACATCTTATTTTTAGCTTCAATCAAAATTATCGATTAATTATTCGGTAATTTTTCAAAAGTTATCGATTAAAATAAAATTAATCGATAACAGCCCTAAAAACAAGTAATAAAAACTCATATGAAATTTTAAAGGCAAATTTCAGCAAATAATTTTAGATTTGTTTTTATATAAAAGGAAATCAATCTATATTACATCAAAAGTCGAGTCAAATAAAGGTTGGGCCACACGCCAATCTTTGCTCGCAAACATTCGTGGCTGCATCAATCAACGAACTATTTCTGTATTATTACGCCGCCTCCATGTCACATGGTAAATTATTACAAATTAAAGTTCAAAGTTCATCAATAGGGAATTGTTATATTGACTAGGTTGTGTTATTAATTAATAAAATTATTCGTAATCAACCTAAATTCTGAAACTAAACACAATATGACGTCATACCCCCTCACGCTACATCACACCAAAAATATGTCAATATAACCTGCACCATGCAACAATCATTTTAGATTAAATAGATTATCCACGAAGGGCCAGGAGATGCGAGGCAAACAGGATCAACGCCGCAGAAAAGAAGTGGCAAGCCCGAAAGGCCCATGCTGCCAACTCTCCAGGAGACAACCCACTCGTCCCACGTCCTATCTGTTCACGAACTTTCCGTGCCAGGATCGGTCTCGTCAGCCATCTGCGCACACGTGGGCAAAACCAACCCCAGCAACCCTCGGATGACTGGAGTGGTCCTCGTCGACTCGACGGGCGAACGAACAAAAACAGATTATATTAAAAGTCATTTTAAATCAATAATTATGAAAGTAAACAAAACAATTGCTATCTACTAATAGCTGCTAAAATGACGTGAGTGAAACAATAACATATTTTAAAAAAAAATATTTCTCCAACATTGTTCTAAATATATATAGCTATTTTTTTGTGGCGTTTGTTTCAACCCGATAGATGTTATGGTTGGCGAGACATTAACAAAATACTAATATTTTGTGTGTGAAGTCAGAATGACTTGGTCAACTAATGTCCGATTATTTAAGTGACACTCGAGTACTAGCTTCGGAGAAGGAGCCCTGTCTTAATGACACCACTCCCCGACCAGCGCTGGACGGTCATTTCTTAGTGGGACGCCAAACTTCCGGTTACGCCCCATGGTCATAACATCGGGCGGCAGACTAATAGGAAGTGACGTTTAATGGGAAGTGATGTTTAATAGTCAAATGACGTGGCCGGTTGGGGGATGGGGTGGAGAGTGTGTGTGTGTGTGTGTTTGTGTGTGTGTGTGGGGGGGGGGGGTTATTGCCAATATTGTTTGGACCGTCGGTCATTCTGTTGGGACTTGAGAACGTCTTCTGCGTCCACTTAATGAGACTTTTATGTCCAGTTGACCGATCCTGGACAATGGTCAGACGGCACGCAGGGTAATGTCCCTTGTCAAACAGACCACGGTATTGTTTGTCGTAACTAAGCGGAAGGGCCGAATGTTCCCCATCCCTGGGGCAAACGAGTGGGGACAATACTGACCACTGTTGGGAAATAGCTGGCGATTCGTCCACATGTCCAGCTGTTCCATCTACCAGCACGGATGAGTGTCATTGAATAACTAAAATTCAAGTCTTTCCAAACAAAAACTCATCTAAAAAATTAAGTAACATAGACAAGAATTATGCGTGAAATATAAATTAGACCATATTTATTTATAGAACGGACCGGAAATTCCTCATAACCTCGACCAAAAAAAAATAAATAATTAAAAGCAAGATAGAAATAATCCGTCTCGCTCCGTTGAGTTTCCACTCAGATTGGATGTGAACTTCTGGTCAAGAACAATGTCCACTCTCATGAAGTTTATAGTCTTCGTTATAATAGAGGGGCTTATTTCAGAAGGACGTGAATAAAGGGACTTAGTGACGTCATCTCAGGTTACACCCATCGCTTTTAATGGATTTTAACATTTTTACTTTTGATTTCCCAGACAACAGTTAAACTGCTCAATATTTGATGATTCATGGGGAAAAAAAAGCAAAAAACAAACTGAAAAGATAAAATCCGCCCGTAATCCTTGGCTTTGAAGCAATAAAATTCATTGTCCGGTCGACATAGTGTCCATCCAAGTGTGACGAGGACATTTGAAACGGAAGCTTAACGGCTTCGATCGGATGCGTTTTAGATTTTACAATAGGGAACTTGAAGGAGGAAAAAAAAAGTTTAATGTCAAGCTAGGTGTTCTTGGGTTGTTGATGAAAAGTACTAAGTTATTTATGGACACTAACAGCTGTGACAATGGGCCATACAGTCGAGGCGTGGCCACCTCACCATCAAGTTGTGACGTGCTCATCTGAGGCTGACCCACAGTTACGGACCAGTTGGATAGATGTGGGTTTAAAAACCAGGAGGGCGTACCGGAATTGACGCTTGAAGCAATAATACCAGAGGATTAAAGGATATCACAAGGCAACGTGGCGCGAAACTTACAAGATTCACGTTTTAAAGATGAAATTTAAAAAAAAATGAATGCTTAAAATAAACACACAAAATATTTTAAAAATATTTAAAGTCAAAAAAATTAAATTTAATTAAATATTTAGAGTTTGAAGGTCAAATTTATTTGGTGCAAGTTTATTTTAAAAGTTAGAATAGTTAAATCTCGTGCACTAAACTTGCATTACAGGGAGCTAGCTTTATGATCAGTAAGATATAGGGCCTAACTTTAGGATCAGTAAGATATAAGGCCTAACTTTATGTTCAGTAAGATATAGGGCCTACTTTATGATTAGTGAGATATGGGGCCTAACTTTATGATCAGTAAGATATAAAAGCTAACTTTATGATCAGTAAGATATGGGGCCTAACTTTATGACCAGTAAGATATGAGGCCTAACATTATGATCAGTAAGATATGGGGTCTAACTTTATGATCAGTAATATAAAGGGCCTAACTTTATGATCAGTAATATAAAGGGCCTAACTTTATGATCAGTAATATAAAGGGCCTAACTTTATGACCAGTAAGATATGGAGCCAGTGCTCAACGACACTGATACAACGATTTGAGGCTATAAGTATGACCCAAGCGTACATATAAACAGTTATACACTGTGACGTAGAGACTTTGAAATGTGTCCGGTGGCACATCTTAATAAAATGACCAGGGTTACTCACCAACAATGGTCAGATTTTTTGTGTGTCTGGTTTATAAATCCTGGGGAAATTCACCGAACCTCTTCCATGGACGGCCAGTGATTTGGTGGACTAGACAACTGGACGGCCAGTGATTCGGTGGACTAGACAACTGGACGGCCGGTGATTCGGTGGACTAGACAACTGGACGGCCAGTGATTTTGTGGACTTGACAACCGGACGGCCAGTGATTCGGTGGACTAGACAACCGGACGGCCAGTGATTCGGTGGACTAGACAACTGGACGGCCAGTGATTCGGTGGACTAGACAACCGGACGGCCAGTGATTCGGTGGACTGGTCAACAGGCAGTTTTATGTCGGTGGCCGTGACATCGTCCGTTGCGTCTCGTAAATCTGCTGTGACGTCATGTGTTAAGTTTCTGTGATCAGCGTGCCAGGTTGGAGTGTTTAATCTTGGAAGGGTCTCAACACTGTGTCTTTAATATTCAGCCACTTATGACATGTACATGGGATGACATTCAGCCACTGATGACATTCCAAGTGTCGACATTCTGTCCCTGATGACATGTACATGGGTCGACATTCAGCCACTGATGACATTCCAAGGGTCGACATTCAGCCATTGATGACATGTACATGGGTTGACATTCAGCCACTTATAACATGTACATGTTTTGACATTCAGCCATTGATGACATGTACATGGGTCGACATTCAGCCACTTATAACATGTACATGTTTTGACATTCAGCCATTGATGACATGTACATGGGTCGACATTCAGCCACTTATAACATGTACATGTTTTGACATTCAGCCATTTATGACATGTACATGGGTCGACAGAAGATGTTTAGAACCCGTCCATCGAGCAGACGACCTTTAACAACACGATCAATACCCCCGCCCCTCCTCCCCAAACCAAGACAGGTCTTCTTGGTCATCATCAAGCGTCCGCGCCCCAAGTAATGGACCGGTAACTGAAACCGGGGATTACGTCACAGAAAGGCTGTGACGTCTTTGGGGTTAAAATAGAGACACGTCTTTACAATAAGTAAAAATGCTTGATTTGTAAAATAAAATAAAAAAACAATTTTTATTCATCTTGGTTCAAGGAGTGTTTTTTAAAAAACGTTTCTTTATTAAGGCTTGATCAAAGTGCAGTACCAAAGTGAGATGAAGCATAAATTACTTTTTCTTTACCTATATCGAATGCCGGTTCATAATCTATTTTTTCATAATAGAATAAGCCCATACGTATTCGCGAACAGCTCCAATAAGTTACAAGTCTTACAAAGCTAACACGTGAGTAGCATTTTCTGGTATTGACTTTTGTTATATTGAAATAATACAAATTAACAAAATTAAACTGTTTTTAAAACTCGACATTAATCGTGGTCGTTTAGTTAGAGTCAAAGTTAGAATCATTAATATTGTTTTTTCTAAGCAAGAAATTCAGGTGAAGGTGTTGAGGGAAAAAAATATTCTTGGACAATGAATTCCCTTATTTAAAAAAGTAAATCATTTTGTATATACTATAACGGGTAGTCCGCGGACCGGTGCCGGTCTGTGGGCCATCCACTGCCGGTCCGCAGAGGTTATCAAGAAACGACAGAAAATATAATTCATTATTTGTAACCATTAATACTAAACCTATGGAAAACGTCAAATTCTTGTTAATAAATGTATAAATTAAAACAAAAAAAATAAATAAAAATAAATGTTAAAAAAATATAATAAAATAAATTACATCTCGCTACTAGGTCAGTACAGAGAAAACAGTTCAACGGTCCCTGGTGGAATCGTAAAAACTCCTGCTGGTCTGTCTTACTAAAAAGTTTGAGAAGCACTGATCAAAGTGAATTTTATAAAGCAGGCTCCGATAGTGTCAATGTCTTTTAATACTGTACTCCACTTTGTGGACCACTATGTGATCTGTTTGTGTTCTGTTAGAACTGTGGTCCGTTTGTGTTCTGTTAGAACTGTGGTCCGCTTGTGTTCAGTTAGAACTGTGGTCCGTTTGTGTTCTGTTAGAACTGTGGTCCGTTTGTGTTCTGTTAGAACTTTGGTCCGTTTGTGTTCTGTTAGAACTTTGGTCCGTTTGTGTTCTGTTAGAACTGTGGTCCGCTTGTGTTCTGTTACAACTGTGGTTCACTTTTTGGTCCGTGGAAACTGCAGCCCAATTTAAGGTCTGTTAAAATTATGGCCGACTTTTCATTCTGTTAAATCTGTGGTCAATTTCATGGTCTGATAAAATTGTGGTTCACTTTGTGGTCAGTTTTCATGTCTGGTGAACAAGAGGCTTCCTTGATGATTGGTCATGACTAATAAAACCATACACATTTATGGACTGATGTTTTGGAGACGTCATTGGACATTGACACAAATGTTAGACATATTTTAATGTCATCAATAGTTTTTTTTTATTAGGATTCGCCAGCAAACCAAAAATTAGTGCAAGGATTTTATGAGTAGGTCAAACTATGGGTACGCGTACGAGATATTGTTTTTATGTTTATTGTTAGGACGATGATAGCTACTTTAAAAAGAGAACCAAAAAACAAACGAAATAAATCGTAACTGAATTGTGAGGCTCGAGTTCTAAACATATAATACAATAAAATAATTTCAGTCAGCGGTGTCACCTTAGGTCTCTTTGAGTGATGAGTTCTGTGTGACAATCATTGCCGTTCCCCCTCCTCCTACTATTCTAATCACACACATACTCACAAACACGCATGTACACACATACACACAACCACACACAAGTCCACCAGTGCCATCTGTAGAAGGACCGAGC
>MUZC01002468.1:729067-740884 GCA_002072015.1 Radix auricularia
TCAACGTTTTTGTGACAAAGTATGACGTGAGGGGAGGGTAGGTAACAATCGGCAACCTCACGTGACGTCATTTATGAACGGCTTCTTAAGTCACTCCGGAAGACACCAACCCTAGCGACGCCTCTGCATGGCCACGCTAAGGGTGGCCATAGATACACACGCTAAGGGTGGCCACACATACTCACGCTAAGGGTGGCCACAGATACCCACGCTAAGGGTGGCCACATATACCCACGCTAATGGTGGCCACATATACCCACGCTAGGGTGGCCACACATACCCATGCTAAAAGTGGCCACACATACCCACGCTAATGGTGGCCACGCTTACTCACGATAAGGGTTGCCACAGATACCCACGCTAAAAGTGGCCACAGATACCCACGCTAAGGGTGGCAACACATACCCACGCTAAGGGTGGCCACACATACCCACGCTAAGGGTTGCCACACATACCCACGCTAAGGGTTGCCACACATACCCACGCTAAGGGTGGCAACACATACCCACGCTAAGGGTGGCCACATATACCCACGCTAAAGGTGGCCCACATACCCACGCTAAGTGTGGCCACACATACCCACGCTAAGGGTTGCCACACATACCCACGCTAAGGGTGGCCACACATACCCACGCTAAGGGTTGCCACACATACCCACGCTAAGGGTTACCACACATACCCACGCTAAGGGTGGCCTCACATACCCACGCTAAGGGTGGCCACACATACCCACGCTAAGGGTTGCCACACATACCCACGCTAAGGGTTGCCACACATACCCACGCTAAGGGTGGCAACACATACCCACTCTAAGGTTGGCCACAGATACCCACGCTAAGGGTTGCAACACATACCCACGCTAAGGGTTGCAACACATACCCACGCTAAGGGTGGCAACACATACCCACGCTAAAGGTGGCAACACATACCCACGCTATCTTGATGAAATCAATTGTTTGCACAGCTTAACCTTTCCCCAGGCAGAGCAACACAAACCCGACACCCTAAATATTGTTGATAGATTCCTAGAACCGAGGTCACGCACACACCGGCGACCACGTGGTGTTAACATTTGCATAAAACAACAGACCACAGGGGAGGCGACTGTTCACTTATTGAAATTGATGCACATCAAAGGTGCGATCGCCCCGTCTCAGCGAAAACCCCCGATGTCATTATTTACGTACCAAAAAAAGTTTCAGAAAGTTGCTGTGCGATTCGTGTTGCCGCGATCTCTATCTGATAGAGAGAGATTATGTAGCGTACATCATATAACTAGTTTACCTTTGGACTATAAGATATTGAGTAGTT
Organism: Radix auricularia; assembly: GCA_002072015.1. Classification (NCBI taxonomy): domain Eukaryota; kingdom Metazoa; phylum Mollusca; class Gastropoda; family Lymnaeidae; genus Radix; species Radix auricularia. The sequence continues at coordinate 730,379 of MUZC01002468.1, forward strand.
TTACTCATGGCTCTGGGTTACAATTACATGAGATATTGAGTAGTTTGACTCATGACTCTGGGTTACAATTACATGAGATATTGAGTAGTTTGACTCATGACTCTGGGTTACAAACAATTACAAACAGTATTATGTATTAAGCCGAGGTCTGCTGTTATTAAGAATGGGATTCCCTTACAGTTTTACAGCCAACCCGAGGTCTGCTTTTATTAAGAATAGGATTCCCTTACAGATTTACAGCCAACCCGAGGTCTGCTTTTATTAAGAATGGGATTCCCTTACAGATTTACAGCCAACCCGAGGTCTGCTTTTATTAAGAATGGGATTCCCTTACAGTTTCACAGCCAACATGATGAGTTTTTCAAGAATGTTTTTCGGAAAAAAAATTATTCTAGCCGCGAGTGGGCTAAACCAGGGGCGTCTTATCGCATAGGCCCGTTGGGCATTTACCCCGGGGCCCACGAGCATAGGGAATATGTTTATTTCTATATATTATGTATATTTATTTTTTTATTCCTGCGGGGAGGGATGAGGGCACACTATTTCTTTGCCCGGGGCCCAAAATGGTGTAAAGATGGCTCTGCACTAAACCCCTTAGTACGCCCTTGTTTCTACCTGGCCTGAGGTCTAACGTTAATATATGCAAGTGTTTTATAATTATATTCACGATGGTAAAAAAAAGACATTCGAGTGATTCGCTAATTTGTTTGTTCTTATAATCATACGGGGACTTAATGAATCAAAAGAACGTAACAAGTTCCCTGGTAATGGACGATGTGTATTCATGTTATTATTGGAACACGCCCTGCACTATGCAGTGACATTTAGGGAAACACTTCCTTTACTCTGGATATATTGACGGAGGCTATTCTTTGGCTAGAAAAGGTGAAAGGGTTTAAGAAATCTTGACCGTACCCGGCTGGCTGTATACTTGGCTGTCTCTCAGCACAGATTTACTGTGATGGTCACAAAAACTTCTTACATATTTACATATGACTATAAAATATAAAAAAATTGGTAACCAAACTGAACATCAAGGTGACAAAACGACAAGTGACAAAGTGCCAAAATGACAAAGCAAGTGACAAAATGACAAAGCAAGTGACAAAACAAGTGACAAAACGACGAGGTGAAAAAAAATCTTGTCGTTCTGTCACATGTTGTTTGTGTGGAAAAAAATTATGGCAGGAAAAAATAATTCAAATGGAATCTCTTCTTTCAAAAAAAATAAATATATATATATATATATATATATATATATATATGTATAATTTTGTTTGAGGTCAGGTGTAGTTCGTATGAGACTAGACAACGTTTATAAAGGTCATAACACAATTTCTTTAGAAACGTTGTTATTAGTGACAACCAAAAAGCAACATGTTCAGAACCGCTGTTGTAAGGATATTAGTGACAACCAAAAAAAAAAAAAAAGCAACATGTTTAGAACCGCTGTTTAAGACTAACACTGACGACAACCTAACAGTCACAAGAAGGTCACAAGAAGGTCAGGACACAAAAAGTTTCCTCCAGGAAATTTCGAGATGGCGTGCTATAGTCATCGTCCTTTAAATTTTTTTCCCCTTGTAACAAGTGTTAACCCGCCAACAAATGAGACACAGTCACATTTTTTGGTCGATCTTTGAGACCTTACCCGAGACCTTACCCGAGACCTTACCCGAGACCTTACCCGAGGCCTTACCCCGATGGTAAAGAATTTCTTCTGTCCTAACTGAGACGCGACTGTTGGCAGTCCGCCTTCTGTCTAACTTAACCAACGTGTTGAAAGATAGATTACTGAACAGGTCGGGGCAGTTCTGAGCTATTTCGGTGAAAGGTTCCAGCGAGAGGACAGAGAGGACAAGACCAATGAGAAGAAACAAAATCAAGTTAAGTTATTCAAACAACGGCCACTCACAGCTGGTACAACGGCGCTGACCAGTCGAACGTCTATTCAGACTTCACCCAGGTTTGGTCTAGGGCCCGGGGTAAGGGGTGTGTGTGTGTGGGGGGGGGGGGGCTCATTTGAAGACGTCTCGATCTGGTGACCTGACCCGCGCTACAGGTAGGTCTGACAGACTTTTGACATTTCCAACGCGGTTTATTCTTACGAGTTCAAGGCCACACAATAAAAAGTATAGTTTAAAAAGAAATTACTTCTACTAAACAAAATTTGAGTTCGTAGCCTTTTTAAAAACCAATTACATAGTTAATTGCTAATATGACCGAAAAACGCCATATCTCTTAACGTTATGCCACTATTTTGACAAGTTATTTCGTAAAGAAGTGTTTTTAATTTACGAAAAAGGAGAATTACCTATTGTTTCCTAAAAGAAAGGGCATCAACCTTTTATCTAAAATAAAAGGGCATCATCTTTTATTTCCTAAAATAACCTTGCCAAAAAGTTTCTGTCTAGATCTAATTTTAAATTTTAAAATTTTAATTTATCTTTAATATTGCCGAGGATCATTGCGTCCTTCGCTCATCCATTGTTTATGTCAAATGTAGAATTTTTGGGTCAACACACAACGTCGACTCATATGTACGTTACATTACCAAAGATCCGTATGGCCAAACGGAACGTCTATGACTATTGACGTAACATCGCCATATGTTCGAAACAAAGAGCTGCTGCTTCCATGCAAGAAACACGACAAGAATATCTTCCCATCTCCATGATGCAAACTCCATGTTAACAAACACATTCCCTCGCCCAATAAAACTCTTTTCATGCCACAGATATCAGCCTTCTGCTATCGCTAATTATTCTAATTCTCCCTGCCACAGATACCATCTCTCGGCTAATGATTACCATCTCTGTTAATGATAAAAACAATTTTTATTAACGACAAAAACTCGCTGTTAATATTAGAGACGTTCCAGCAATGGAAAATTGACAATGGACAAAAAAAAACACCAAAAAACAAATGGTTCTTCTAAGGAAATTTTGTTGTTTTTTGTAGTATCAATTATTGTCTTTATTTCATCATTTTTTTTGTTTTGTTAGGAAACTTAAAACTTTAACAGCATCTAACAGGATTTTTTGTTTGTTCCTCTTCTACAAACATTCCCAGTGGAACTTTTACAAGATCCGTTTCAGTTGATTAAAAAAAAAAAAAGTTTTCTGGTTTCTCAAGTCATTAAACGTTTCATTGTTTTTCCTGGTGATTATTTTTGTTATTTGCTCGTTAAGCATCCAATGCGCGTGCTAACACAACCTCAAAGCGAGGCTCGTCGGTTGTTTCTTTTAACCAATATCACACAACGGGTAATGCCGCCTGATGGGGAGAAGTAAATACAGCACAGAAAGATAATTGAGGCAACAAACAAATCTGCCCGCGGGCTCTGAATCTGAGGGCGCAGGCAAACTGCAAGGGTTCTCAAATAATGGTTGCCAACTTCTACATGTTCCAATGTTATAATTGTATGCTGTCATTAAGGATTTCAATTAAAAAAAAAAAATAAACAAAAAACAAAAAACAAACCCACTCCAATGTTAATATATTTCCCAGCAGCAGAAATCTACCTTGTAATATTATCTCGTTCTCTGGTTCAAGTCAATAATATCATGCCATCATAAAACACGAGGTTACTACGTATGGTCAATTTTAATTACGGCGATCCTTGGTGCTCAGCAAATTGTTTACAAAATCTTAAAGAAAACAATTATCTTTTTTTTTCCTACGAACAATATACGAATACGAATATACGAATACACGATTAATTAAAATTGTTTTTTCTTCTACTCTTAAAACTAAGACACTATAAATTACTATTCACAGATTGAAGTAAAATACAATGCAGAAACGAACAATACGGAAAATCATTTTTTAACATAAAATTTTCCCTTAATTTGAGACCCACTCACAATTTATTTCAAATCTGTTCAACCCATTATGCTCTCTAAATGCTTCAAAGTTTTCAAATGTTAAAGTGATTTTCTTTAAATGCTTGAGGCATGAACGTTTACTGGAATAATATTCACTAACAAGCACCCGCAATGATTCTCACGTTTCCCGTCCATGAACACGTTGACATTGGGCAGGCTTGTCCATCACACACCCGCGCGTAATTGGGGCCAAGTGCTACACACACACAAAACACTCACTTATCACAGCACTGAGTAGTTGAACACTTAAAGACGGACGGAATACATGACAGGAACATTCTGTAAATCGTCCAGAGCGGCGCTCACCAATTAAGAATATATTAGAACCCCGTCCACAGCGCATGTAAATACCATGCCACAGTTTCAAGGTTTGTCATCTATTCAAACAACGATAAGAGTTTTTTGTTTTTTTTAAAGGGAGGGGAGGGGGCCACGGAAACGCAAACAAAAAGGAGAGTGCTTTAATGGGACAAGGGGGACAATACACCAGTTGGGTCATGTTGGGACCGTCACACTTAATTCCCCTTCCAGATCCCCGATACGGCAATGGCGCAACATAAACAATCCCTAAAGAGGCACTTCCTGCTGCCATCTTCTCGCCGCCATGCAATCTGGGTCCACGCGTCAAGTTTCCCGCGCCGTGTCAAAACCTGCTGTTGGGATGATGGTTTATGGGTGGTCCCCCGTGGGGGGTCATCTAATGGCCAACGTTGAAGTTTTAAAACACTTTAGCTGTTAGAATGCACTACTGGAATTACTATAATTTAGAAAATGTTCGGGTGGTAGGGCATTTAATTCGATATAGGGAAGTTATCGACTTAGGGAAGGTTGACTTCAAAGAGGTCTTACTATATATATATTTTTTTTTTTGAGGGGGGGGGGGCGCTGGGGTGGTGGTGGGAGGAGACAAACTGTAGCTTGAACTTAATATCTCTAGTTCGCTGTCGGCTTATCTTCCCCAACTGTTTTACCGACACAATCGTTTGCTACGCTCTTCTTCAGAAACGCGTATCCTTTGTGCTCCTACAATACGCGCTTAAACATTCGAAAGATCGCCTCTGTCCCTCTCTGTGCTGTGAGACAATGATCTTTTCTCCCATTACCCATCACTATTATTATTTGTTTACATCTGATCTGACATGACATTTATAAGAGATGATATACGCATTTTATTTAACCGATAAGCATAGCTTATATGTCGTATGTGTCTATAATAAATGGAAAAGACGTAAACAAGGTAAAGGTTAGCCTGACATGACGTAACAAAACAGCGAACGTTTCGGCAAAGAGCCTTTTTCATCGGAAATTGTTGAAAATCTAAATAACACTGGAATGTTGAAACAACTACGCAAAAAGACAAGTGTGTTGACATTATATGGTTCAAGTGATGAGCGGGTCAAATTGACAATATAACCAGCCGAGCTGAACAATAATTCACTTAGAACTGGGGGAACTGGTATTCACAAAACGATCTACACAAGGAATACCATTTTCGGATATCGGTGTTCATTAAGTTTCCACCATTGTAGAGGGTTATTGGATTCAGGAACATTCATCTCCATTTTATTACGGAGTAATTCATCAGAAGAGCTGTCGTCATTTTCTCTCTCTCTCTCTCTCTCTCTCTCTCTCTCTCTCTCTCTCTCTCTCTAAGTCAGACTTCATTACTGCCATCAGCTTAATACGCTTTTCATTTGGTTTTATAAGTAGACGAGGTTTAAGTACCATGGTAGGCAAACTTTATCAACATTTTGAACATTTCCATCAGTCAATAGTTTAAACTCAAATGTTCGTGTAATCGTCGGGAAATTTGTTATTATCGATCGGCCACTATTTTTTAAATATTTTTTTTAAAACTGACTTTGTAATTTGAAAGTGATGGGTCAATCATTCGTTAAAATAACCTAATCGTTTAAACTTTTTAACGATTAATCGAAAAATTAATAGGTAATTTCCGCAGCCCTAATTATATTCTTAGATTTATAAAGGAAATGCATTGTTGAAACTCAGATGATAGTTTGGGATTTTAAATTCTAACCCATGTGATGGCTACTTAACAAACATTTCTTTTACTGATGTATTATAAACAGTGCCCATGAAACCAGTTGGAGAAAATAAACGTTATTCCGTTATTTTAATCATTGAAGTTATCATTATTTCTTGTGACGATAATATTTTGTCGCAATGGAACTCGTGTCAAAGCGTTAGCGCAGCCACTAACTCGTGTCATATGTTGATTATTTCAAATTTACCCCATATACATACTTCAGTGATAATATGACTGTGACAGCCTTACCCAATCCCCAAGATAAGATGACTGTGACAACTTTACCCCAATCCCCAAGATAAGGCGACTGTGACAACTTTACCCCATGCCCAAGATAAGATGACTGTGACAACTTTACCCCAATGCCCAAGATAAGATGACTGTGATAACTTTGTGCCATGCCCAAGATAAGATGACTGTGACAACTTAACCCCAATGCCCAAGATAAGATGACTGTGACAACTTTACCCCATCCCCAAGGTAAGGTGACTGTGACAACTTTACTCAATGCCCAAGACAAGATGACTGTGATAACTTTACCCCATGCCTAAGATAAGGTGACTGTGACAACTTTACCCAATGCCCAAGATAAGATGACTGTGACAACTTTACCCCATCCCCAAGGTAAGGTGACTGTGACAACTTTACCCCATCCCCAATGTAAGGTGACTGTGACAACTTTACCCCATCCCCAAGGTAAGGTGACTGTGACAACTTTACCCAATGCCCAAGATAAGATGACTGTGACAACTTTACCCAATGCCCAAGATAAGATGACTGTGACAACCTTTCGCCATGGCCAAGATAAGATGACTGTAACAACTTTACCCCATGCCCAAGATAAGATGACTGTGACAACTTTACCCCATGCCCAAGATAAGATGACTGTGACAACTTTACCCCATCCACAATGACAGGTGACAGGGCGACTGTAACAATTTTTCATCAGTCACCAACTCATGTGACAGGAGAGATTTAATAACCACAGTCCACAACAGTTTCTCAATTTGATGCCATGAATTAAGTGAGCGAATCAATGTTAAAAAAAGAGCTACCGGATAATTAAGTTAATAAAAATATCTGCATAAAGCAGACCCTCGGATCTGTTGGGCGGGAATGACGACTATGATTAACTGTGAAAGCCTGGTCCTTGCCACGTTGGACAATTTCATTACTTCACGGCCCCCCCCCCCGGGGCTGAAGGGGGAACAAAACCTGGCAATGTGTTTTTATGGAGATTGCTGACTTTTTATTCGTTGAGCCCAAGGGTTTCCATTGTTGGGCTTTCAAAGACGTGGAATCTTGTGGTTTGTTTTCTTTGGTCAAAGATGGGTGTGAGTGTGAATGTGAGTGTGACTGTGAGTGTGACTGTGAGTGTGACAATTGATGTTGGTTGTTTATTGGTGGTGTTATTGTTAAATTTTAGCGTGAGGCGCTGGGGTTAATATCTATAGGGACTTTTAAAGCTGGTTCAGTTGCTTCTACGTTGTAACAAGACTATAAGAGGCGTGGTCACAGTGTTTATACAAGACTATAAGAGGCGTGGTCACAGTGTCCCTACAAGACTATAAGAGGCGTGGTCACAGTGTCAATACAAGACTATAAGAGGCGTGGTCACAGTGTCCATACAAGACTATAAGAGACGTGGTCACAGTGTTAATACAAGACTATAAGAGGCGTGGTCACAGTGTTAATACAAGACTATAAGAGGCGTGGTCACAGTGTCCATACAAGACTATAAGAGGCGTGGTCACAGTTTTAATACAAGACTATAAGAGGCGTGGTCACAGTGTTAATACAAGACTATAAGAGGCGTGGTCACAGTGTTAATACAAGACTATAAGAGGCGTGGTCACAGTGTCCATACAGACTATAAGAGACGTGGTCACAGTGTCCATACAGACTATAAGAGGCGTGGTCACAGTGTCCATACAGACTATAAGAGGCGTGGTCACAGTGTTAATACAAGACTATAAGAGGCGTGGTCACAGTGTCCATACAAGACTATAAGAGACGTGGTCACAGTGTCCATACAGACTATAAGAGGCGTGGTCACAGTGTTAATACAAGACTATAAGAGACGTGGTCACAGTGTTAATACAAGACTATAAGAGGCGTGGTCACAGTGTCCATTCAAGACAATAAGAGGCATCGTCACAGTGTCCATACAAGACTATGAGAGGCGTGGTCACAGTGTCCATACAAGAGTATAAGAGGCGTGGTCACAGTGTCCATACAAGACTATAAGAGGCGTGGTCACAGTGTTAATACAAGACTATAAGAGGCGTGGTCACAGTGTTAATACAAGACTATAAGAGACGTGGTCACAGTGTCCATACAAGACTATGAGAGGCGTGATCGCAGTGTCCATACAAGACTATTAGAGGCGTGATCACAGTGTCCATACAAGACTATAAGAGGCGTGGTCACAGTGTCCATACAAGAATCTGAGAGACGTGGTCACAGTGTTAATACAAGACTATAAGAGGCGTGGTCACCATGTTAATACAAGACTATAAGAGGCGTGGTCACAGTGTTAATACAAGACTATAAGAGGCGTGGTCACAGTGTTAATACAAGACAATAAGAGGCATCGTCACAGTGTCCATACAAGACTATAAGAGGCGTGGTCACAGTGTTAATACAAGACTATAAGAGGCGTTATCACAGTGTCCATACAAGATTATGAGAGGCGTGATCACAGTGTTCATACAAGACTATGAGAGGTGTGATCACAGTGTCCATACAAGACTATAAGAGGCGTGGTCACAGTGTCCATACAAGACTATAAGAGGCGTGGTCACAGTGTTAATACAAGACTATAAGAGGTGTGGTCACAGTGTTAATACAAGACTATAAGAGGCGTGGTCACAGTGTCCATACAAGACTATGAGAGGCGTGATCACAGTGTCCATACAAGACTTAATGGCTGGACTGCGACTCCTCCATCCGATACTTCAGGACGGTCGAAGTCTCCAGTGTTACACCCCGGCTACCTAGGTGGCTACTTGCCCCTTCCCGGTCAGACGCCCCGTCAAAAAACATTAATTCTACCCTCCACCTCACCCCCACCCAACCAGCTACTGCTATGGGCAATGCTCCCTTTAAGGTTTGTTGCTCCTATAATTTACAAAATTTATTACTCGGTAGTTCTAAACTCTGGCACAGTGTATGTCAGACATCCTTAAAGGGAACATTGGTTATGGATACACTCATTTTAAGCGAATCTCGTAGGTCTTGAAATCCTCAGCGATAATGCAGGTATGTGAATGCAGCCATCGTCAAACTACTACAATAACTTAAGCAACTTTCACATGGTATCTTGTTATTTCTATTAATAAAATCATTGCAGTGTCTATAAGTTTTTTTTTTTTTTGAAGTAACGGAACACAGTCAATTTCAAATTAAAGAAAATTTTTAAAAGTTAATTAGCATTTAAATTATAAATAATTTAACAGTACACTTTGTATTATTAAAATTCATGTCAAGAAAATATATTTTTTAAAAATATAGTCCATTATCTCACTGCAATGGTCTTTCCCCCTCTTCCCTGCCTTGAAAATGCGTATTAACGACAGTGGCGTATCTAAGGCAGGGGGAAAGGGGTCAAAATTTGAAAGTCTCCCGGACCCCCTCTTGAGGGAGCCCCCAAATAAGTGTCTGAAAAAATATTTTTACATTAAATATTTTATATTACGCCATCGGTTAAAATAATGAGTCCCCTAAAGAGGCCAAGCCCCCGGGCCCCTAAAGACGCCAAGCCATTCGGGCCCCCAAATCGCTAGCTACGCCACTGATTGGCGTATGTTATTACAAAAAGGGATGAGCGTATAACCTCGATAACACTATGTGGCACACATATTTCAACGCAAATAAGGCTGTTATCTATGAAGACATTTCGCATGTCGTGAACACAAACCATGACAATTACAACTTATGTTTCTGACTGCAGTTGGTCGACCCCTACCACCATAGCTCAACCCACAACGTCACCAGAATTACGCAACGCGCGGCTCTCAACAATTTCAGAAAGCTTTTCAATCAGCAGTCTCACTAAAATGCCATTACGTGCGCACCAAGGGATATCCTGCATCGCCCTCAGCACCAAATCGCGCCAATAATGAACGGCTATTGACCACGTCGCTTGAGCCCGATCAGGTCCGTTTCTCTCGGCCTAATGAACGTCCATCAAAGACGTAATCTTCGCGGATTGTGTGTCGTAATATTCACAATAACGTGACCCAGTCAATCAGTCAGCCGCGCTAAATGACCCCCCACACCCTCCCTCCAAACCTCCTGTAGTGTGACCACCCTCCCCCTCTACTATCCAGCCCTAGACTCAAGTCTGTCACCGTACCAGGAATCTCGTGCAAAATTTATCAGCTTCACGACCAAGGGTGGCGAGGTGTGAGTGGCTTAAGGCAGGGCCAGCGGACATGTGGTCCTCGAGTTAATGAGACCTCAATCATTCCTGCCAGATCGGGTCTACTGGTCACCTTGTGGTTGAGACATGTATTGTCGTGATATAGTGACCGGGTCTACTGGTCACCTTGTGGTTGAGACATGTATTGT
>MUZC01002468.1:747568-760273 GCA_002072015.1 Radix auricularia
GTGATATAGAGACCGGGTCTACTGGTCACCTTGTGGTTGGTTGAGACATGTATTGTGATATAGTGAGCGGGTCTACTGGTCCCCTTGTGGTTGGTTGAGACATGTATTGTGATATAGTGACCAGGTCTACTGGTCACCTTGTGGTTGGTTGAGACATGCATTGTGATATAGTGACCAGGTCTACTGGTCACCTTGTGGTTGAGACATGTATTGTGATATAGTGAGCGGGTCTACTGGTCACCTTGTGGTTGAGACATGTATTGTGATATAGTGACCAGGTCTACTGGTCACCTTGTGGTTGGTTGAGACATGTATTGTGATATAGTGACTGGGTCTACTGGTCACCTTGTGGTTGGTTGAGACATGTATTGTGATATAGTGACCGGGTCTACTGGTCACCTTGTGGTTGGTTGAGACATGTATTGTGATATAGTGAGCGGGTCTACTGGTCATATTGAGGTTGGTTGAGACATGCAGTGGCGTCGCTAGGGGGGCGGGCCGCCCCGGGTGACACCATTAGGGGGGCGACACCAAAACCTTAAATTTTACTGTTGATTTTATGTCAGAAAAAAAAGAACACACATTTTCTTCATCTAGAAAGGAATACAATGAAATTACGTTTAAAGCGAAACATTTTTATTTTAAAAAATCAGTTAACTTGCAATAATAAAACAGTCCCAAAACACAAACTAAATAAAACAAATTATGGGAAAAAAGACAGCCGCACCAGAGAGATCTTCAAATACGCTGGCGGTGTGTTATGTTTTTAAAGATACCAAGCAAACTGAGCTTTGAAGTGTTGACAACGTGGACGAATCCCACCCCCTCTTCCCTCCACAAGAGAGGGGTGGCGGCGTAATAAGATTTTTCTATTATTATATTTTAAGAAGTGTTTTCTTTGTTGTTATTTTTAGAGGAAAAATATGAATTTAATGTTGCTGAAGGTAATATTTTAAAAAAACAACAACAAATATTTGTTAAAGGCGTGCAAGCATAGATATCCATGTTTATATATAGGTAGTCTGGTTCGTAGGTCCCATCCCCATCATTGTACCTTTTAAGTTTTGAGTTACCGCGCAGAAAATTTCAGTAGGTAAAAAATAGAATTTCTGCGCCTTGTCATGAAAGTTAGTAGCGACTTTATTTCTTATTCTATCCGAAACTCAGTCACAGCCTTTGTTAAAATTCAATTAAGAAAACAAGTATAAATGTCCAGAATCTATCTTCCATCTCTCACACACTGGAAACAGACTTTAGCAACATCATTCAATTCATTCGTCTAACTATAATACAAGAAAAATATCAAACACTCCCTTTAAAATAATAAAAAATATTTGACATTGGTTACTAGCTTTGGAGCAGATCAAAGATTTTGATATCACTCGCCGCTGACAACTTACAAAAAAGACTTTGATGTCACGAACAAGTCGGTGTGATATTTTAATCAAAACAACGGGAGTGGTGTGTGTGTGTGTGTGTGGGGGGGGTGACAATGTGGTGAAAGGAATGTTTTGAAATAACAAATCAGTTTTTCCTGGACACCTAGAACTGTTTTTTTTAAAGATGACACTGAAAGTCAGATGGCTTTCACGACACTTTGCTTCACAAGCATTGTAGAGAAATGACTTTACAAGCACTGACTGAATACTGTGAAGAGCAGGCACGTTTGTATTATGACCAAGTCAATAAACATAGTTTAAAGGATCTCAGAGACTGAGACCCACAGTTTCGGACTGTTCCTTAGTGTCATTCATGAAGTATTTGGAGAACTTGCCAAATTAAGCAAGCTGTTACAAACGAAAAATCTAATTAGGAAGGCACACCAATTTGTAAAAGGAATTATCAATAACCTAAGAGGACATCCCTTGGAGAAAGTGTTCATTGGTCTGCTGAGGTTGCTTTAAGGCTAAAATGTATTCAGGTTGAAAACACAAATACAGTCCTCAAATTTTTTGAATGTCTGAGTTGGCCTGTGGACTCGATTTCTTGAAAGCGACTTGATACTTAAGTGAATATTTGAGTTGTAAGCGTTAGTCGACATGTCAAATTTTAATTTTGTACAAACACAACTGTGTGCCCTGTTTATAAATACAAAGTATTCTTAAAAGCTATGAAGACATTGCGGAGAAACTTATGGTTCTACTGGTCACCTTGCGGTTGAGACATGTATTGTGATAAAGTGATCGAGTCAGAGATTGTGCTAACATGGTTTTATAGGTATATACACACACACAGAAAAACACACACACACACACATACACACACACACACACACACACACACACACATTTAGGGTTGGGTGTATACATTTAAGAAGCCACCATTCAGATTATTAAAAATTGATCAACAAAATTAACATTAAAAAAACAACATATAAAAGGATTTAAAAAAAAGTTTCACTTGTTGAATTTATCATCTTTGATGAGTCATATTTAGAATCAATCTTTATTTGAGAAATTGAGTCATAAACGATTTTGGATTTAGATCTACTGTATTGTGGATGCAACATCATTTGATATATTAACTTCTTTGAATTAGTTGGATGAGTCACCATTTAGTAGGTTGGATGAGTCATCATTTAGTAGGTTGGATGAGTCATCATTTAGTAGTTGGATGAGTCATCATTTAGTAGTTGGATGAGTCATCATTTAGTAGGTTGGATGAGTCATCATTTAGTAGGTTGGATGAGTCATCATTTAGTAGGTTGGACGAGTCATCATTTAGTAGGTTGGATGAGTCATCATTTAGTAGGTTGGATGAGTCATCATTTAGTAGGTTGGATGAGTCATCATTTAGTAGGCTGGATGAGTCATTATTTAGTAGGCTGGATGAGTCATCATTTAGTAGGTTGGATGAGTCATCATTTAGTAGGTTGGATGAGTCATCATTTAGTAGGCTGGATGAGTCATCATTTAGTAGGCTGGATGAGTCATCATTTAGTAGGTTGGATGAGTCATCATTTAGTAGGCTGGATGAGTCATCATTTAGAAGGCTGGATGAGTCATCATTTAGTAGGCTGGATGAGTCATCATTTAGTAGGTTGGATGAGTCATCATTTAGTAAGTTGGATGAGTCATCATTTAGTAGGTTGGATGAGTCATCATTTAGTAGTTGGATGAGTCATCATTTAGTACTAAGACACGTTGGAAGAGTTCTGTCTGTTCAAAGTTTTAAATTTCTGGCTTGGGGAGTGGGAGGGGAGTAGTACGCGGTTAAAGCAGGCTGTGAAGCTGATACAATGATAGAGATTACAAATAGAAGTGTTTATTAAAACGAGGTGGTGCTTCAGATCTGCGGTAAGAGGCTAAATTGGGACCGGACACCAACGTACTTGGGTATAAAGCTGGACCAAAAACTCCAGATGCATAATCATGTACGTGAATTATGCGCCAAAACCACAGCTAAATTGTCCCTGGTGAAGAAACTGGCTAGCACGAGTTGGGGAGCGGACGCAAGACTACTAAGAGCTCTCTATCTTGGTAGCGTGAGAAGTGCTATTGATTACAGCCTCCCGGTCCAGGCCTTTGCGAGCCGCACGGCTCTAGAGGGCTTGGACCGAATACAGAACCAAGCTCTACGGTTCGTATGTGGGGCGTTACGTACCACACCCACCGCCGCGGTAGAAATAATGTCAAACGTAGAACCACTGGCGATTAGGCGAGAAAAGGCAATCATGACTACGGTGGAGCGATACCGTAGGTTGGAGCATGACGAACCCTGCTACCAACTGCAAGACCGTTGGGTTAAGAGGACAAGACTGAAGAGACCCTCCTTTATGGACGCGGTCCACGAACTTGAAGACTCAGTCCCCCTACCCAAGCTCAGGGAACGAATGAAACTGGTCCCTGCTCGAGGACCACATGAAAGCCTTGACCCGCCTGATATACGTCTGACACTGGCAAATACCGCGGTGACACGGGCCAGTCCCGTCGAGCTCCTGCGAGACGAGACTCTGCGCACAATCGAGGCCTATGGAGACAGCGTGGTAAAAGTCTTCACGGACGGCTCACGTCTAAGAGATGGCAAAAGTGGATACGGTGTACTAATTCAATACCCCCAACCAGGGCCGGACAGCGTAGAGCTGTCGGGGCCGTGTGGATCCACGAACAGTAGTCACGAAGCCGAACTGGACGCGATCCACAAGGGTTTGAAGGAAGTACGCCGTCGTCTAGCTAAGAGAAAGAATTTCCCGACTGTCGTGGTCTTCACCGACTCTCGGTTTTCGCTCGAAACCTTGAGTCGAAGCTCTCTGGAGGCCAAGATAGTAAGTGCCATTCTGGATACAGTAGGTGACATCCTAGCACGTGGCGGCAAGGTGGTTCTACAGTACATGGCTGGACACTGCGGCACGGCCCAATCAGACAGGGTCGACACACTGGCCAGGGCAGGCGCAGCCCAGCCCCAACCCGATAAGCCCTTGACCCAACTGGGGGTCAAGTCGTGGCTAAAAGACCATTTCCGAGAGAAATGGCTTGAGGGCTGGAAGAATGGGAATACGGCCAGAAAGGTATACCAGAAACTGCCGCGACCGAGCAAAAGCGATGCCTGGTGGAAACTTGATCGTGGTAGTCAGTCCCTCATAACTAGAATGAGAACTGACCATTGTCCCATACGAAACTACCTATACAAGTTTGACACTAGAAGGGAACTGGCCTGTAGGTTGTGTGGCTACCCGGAGGAAACGGTGACCCATGTGCTAGAGAGTTGCCCCGAGTTGGACGGGGCTTTATTTGGTGAAGTTGCAACACCTGCAGAGGACTACCTCTACGGCGATGCCCGAATGCTGAGGCTCGCCTGCGAAAAATTGAACCGGGTTTTAAGAGCCTAACGGCTCAACCCAACAGAGAATGAACATTCATTCATTAAAACAGAAGTAGCAGAGATAGAATGGAACGTTTTAATTAAGATAGAGATAGCATAGCTAAATAGAACGGTTTTAATTAAGATAGAGATAGCAGAGCTCAAATAGAATGGTTTTAATTAAGATAGAGAAAGCAGAGCTGAAATAGAACGGTTTTATGAAGATAGAGATAGCGAGCGAAAATAGAACGATTTTAAGAAGATAGAGATAGCAGAGCTAATATAGACCGGTTTTAAGAAGATAGAGAAAGCAAAGCTAAAATAGAACTTTTTAATGAAGACACCTTATGGCCGTTTTCTGGATGGCGAGCCGAATCTTCCTCCACCCCCCCCCACAACGCCCCTGGGTATGAAAACAAGAGCCCATAAGCTGAGATTACGCCTTGACCGCGATGTTTACATTCCTTCACGCGAGATGTGAGAAAACAAGAAAATTAAACATATTGAAGGGAAAAATTAAACGGAACGAAAGAGGCTTTAAAAGGTATAATTGAGAAAATGGAGTTTAAAGTGTGAAAAACAATGTATATAAAAACAACAAAAATGGAGGCCAATGCCATTACATTACATGAGTCTGCCAGCTCGGGTCTTAAATGTTTAATACCGTCTTAAAGTTGGATGGATTGCGGGGAAAAGAAGGACCAATTAAAATGTGCCGCCGGGCGCGGTAAGCAAGGAATTTACACGTTGGGACGGGAAGTGAAATAAAATTGTTATCTTCTTATCTTATCTTTTACAGACGCCCCTCCTATGCAGAAGATTATTGCGTCCTACGTTTATCTAGGGTTTGTGATTTTACAGTTTAACTTTTGTGTACGTTACAGAGGGAGATTATAATACATTTTGTTATTAATTGTGAAATGGTTGACGTTCATTTTTTTGATCCATTGAATTGCCAGGAAAACAAGGTGAGAAGGCCAGTTTTTTTTGGTGGCCAGACGATCATTATGGCCAGACGATCATTGCACTTGTTTGAGTTTTGGAAGCTTCTGGAAGTGTGGCCGGAAAAGAAAAGGGTGGGGGGGGGGGCCCAGCTATATTAGATTAGTTTTTGTTTGAAAGAGCCTAATTGAGGTAATTAGATTTTCTAAAATAAGGAAGTTTCCAGTGAGAATAGATTAACTTTGAAATGGAGATACGTTGATGNGGCTCAGCTATATTAGATTAGTTTTTGTTTGAAAGAGCCTAATTGAGGTAATTAGATTTTCTAAAATAAGGAAGTTTCCAGTGAGAATAGATTAACTTTGAAATGGAGATACGTTGATGATACAATCTATTTTTTCTTCTATTAATATTATTTATTTTAAAATGATTTATTAATTCTTTATTCCATAAATAAATAAATTTAAAAAAAAAGGGCTGCGGAAATTACCCATTAATTTCTCGATTAATCGGTAATTTATGTTATCGATTAAAATTATTTTAATCGATAAAATAGTGATTAAAATGAAAGAAAAGTTGTTTTTTTTTAAAAGTTGAGATTTATTATGAAATAATTAATAATAGTTTTTTTTGTTTTAAAAAAAAAAATTTTTGTTGTTTGTTTTTTACGTACAAACTTCTCTGTTAACAAAAGATGGAAAGTGTAAACTTTAAAATAACCTGTTTTATAAGGACAATGACATAAAAAAACTTGTTTTTAATTATTTAACAATAACAAAATTTAAATTCATAGACATTATATTGAACTACTTATATTTAAATATTTCTCCTACCAATATTATATCTTTTAAATTAAATTAAATACTTAAGTTATGGGCATTTAAAAATGCCATAAAATGGCACAAAATGTGAAGGCAAATTTAATAGACATAGTGAAATACTGATTATGAGTTCTTAGAAAAAAAATCATTATTTTTGAACCACTTGGGATAAAAAGATTATTTTTATCTTTTTGTTAATCATCAAACAATGTCTATATGGCTGTATTACTTACATATTTTAAAATTAAATCGAAATTTTCATTCAAGTGCCTAAATTTTAATATGTTATATAACTAATTTTCATTGTTAACTATGTTTTAAAAATAACTTAATAAAAATATCAACATCAATTGCCTGTTTTTATTACTTCCCTTGAAATTTTCGGTTTAACAAAATTATCGATTAATTAATCCGTAATTTTTCAAAAGTTAACTATTAAATTTAATTAAATCGATAACAGCCCTAAAAAAATCTATGCTCATCACACCAACGCATGTTTATTTAATTGCGATGTTATACTGCTATTTATAGTATTTATTAAAATGGTGTGAAAGTTACTGGACGTTTTTATCAATGATTGACGTTTGCTGGCATCCATCGTCCATGGAAAGTAACAAATATACTTTAAAAAATTATTGTTCATAGTAACAACTATAGAAACTAATTTATTGTTCATAGTAACAACTATGTAAACTAATATATTGTTCACAGTAACAACTATATAAACCAATTTATTGTTCATAGTAACAACTATATAAACTAATTTATTGTTCTTCATAGTAGTGACCATGTAAACTAATTTATTTGTCATAGTAATTACTAAATAAACCAATTTGTTTTCATAGTAACAACTATATAAACTAATTTATTGTTCGTAATAACAACTATATAAACGAATTTATTGTTCATAGTAACAACTATATTAACAAATTTATTGTTCATAGTAACAACTATGTTAACAAATATTAAAAAATGTTGTCCATAGGGCTCGAAAGGGCAGATCCCACAAGACAGTCACATAAGGAGGCACTAAAAGAATGTGGCCGGGGCAACACAATCTGGCAATTTGTAACCATTGGGTGTTCCCGCCCCCCCCCCTCAACCCACAGTCCTTCAAATTAAATAAAAAATAAAATAAAAGAAATATACAAAACTGTTGAGAGTTACTGAACGTATTTACATTAATCAAAATGGGAGCCAAGTGCGAAAAGACGTTTAACTATCGTCAAGGTGATACAGGTCATACAGTTAAATAAATAGTACATCGTTCACTTTGTCCTCTCCGTTAAAAGATTTAGGTTTACGCGGACAACCTCTTGAGGGGAGCTCACCCCTTCACACAGCAGTCCCTGCCCCCTCGCTTCTAATAAAGATTTAAAAGTATTCAAATGGTATACCGTACATTTTTCATACATATGGTTTAATACAGTATTACTTTTAATAAATAAAAACAATACAAGTATTTAAAAAATTCAATATCTACATACATAAAAAACATACACACACGCAGATACAGAGACATACACAGATAAACCCACATACGCTTAGACCTTACACTGACACATACTCGCTCAAACAATCACGCGCACATATATGCAGACACACACATACACATACTCCCGCACATACAAATACAATGCCATACACCTTAATCTACATAAGTCAGTAGAGTTTATGAACACGGCACGTCACATCCTCGCTTGAAGCCATTAATTCATACGTCACTAAACAATGGCCCGCGTTCTTTTGTAAATATCACAGGAAACACGAAACGGGGACATAACTCAATAAATACTAACAGAGACAACTGAAGTTCAGATGTTTTTTTAAATGTAAATAAAATTATCAAATGACTTGAAGTGGTTATATGAAAAAAAAATACTGGCATAAAAGTATTTTAATTAAACACAGTCTTTGTTTGGTGGCAACAAACATACAGGGCCGGACTCAGACTTGATGGGCCCTAAGCTAGTTGAGATAAGGGGGGCCCTGTTGAGGTCCGGAAGTCTATGTCAGTGCCAAAATATGCAATACGAAATCCGGGGACTCCAAAAAAAAGAGCAGGGATCCGAAGCCATAACTTGTTTAGCAAACAGGTAAATCCAGCAGTGCAAACATAAGCTACCCCCTCCCTTTCAAACTTAATGATAATGAAACGATAATAATATTGATAGTAATAATAATAATAAATATACAATGAAATTTCTAACATCAAAATATCATAAGTCATAAAAATAGAAAGAAAAATAAATGTTTTAATCTGGACTTAACTTTTGACATCTTTATTATTTGACCTATTCTCTTGAAGGTCAAGGCTGTTATGGAATTTGTTGACGTCACAGACATCATCAGATTTAGTTTAAGAAGACACGAATGTTTGGGTGAATACGAGTATTCATCTAATTACAAATAAATTCTAAACGCCAATCATTGTTAGAGATGAAGGGATACAGCAAGGAATTAAACGTTTATAAGTAGGCGTGGTCTTTGAATTAGATTGGTGTATTAGACACAGATTGTTGTTCTAGGAGTAGATTATTGTATATTGGTGTGTATTAGGAACAGATTGATGTATTGGAAGTAGATTGTTGTGGTTCAGTAAACTGGTGTGACGACGTGGTAAAGAGAACGGTTATATTTCAAGAAAAAGATCCACAAAACTCCTGACATGAACAGCCTTACTTTGACCAATGAGAAAGTTCAGATTTTCCACAAAGAGGATTACAGCACTCAACTGATCCCTCGTGTTTTAATGGGTTCCCTTTATTAACTCGGCTCTCGCCCCGGCTTAAGTTCTTACATCTGACTCTTTTGGGAGACATTTCACTTTGGCTGGGTTTTTCTTGGGACTTTTAGAAGTACCCTATGAAATACGTTTTTAAAATTTTCATGCCATGTTTTGACTCTCTTTTGGGAGACATTTCACTTTGGCTGGGTTTTTCTTGGGACTTTTAGAAGTACCCTATGAAATACGTTTTTAAAATTTTCCTGCCATGTTTTGACTCTCTTTTGGGAGACATTTCACTTCGGCTGGGTTTTTCTTTGGAATTTTACAAGTACCCTATGAAATAAGTTTTTAAAATTTTCCTGCCATGTTCCATATTTATACGATTTCGGCTTCTGGTATCGATTGAACTTTTCTAACTTAACACCAAAATTTATTAGCTTTGAGAAAACAGTTTGAAACTATTAAAATACCCCATTGTACAACGGTCTATACTCTCGCCTCGGGACTATTACATTACGGAGAGGCTTTGAAACACTAAGAGGCAGCGTTAGGGGCACTGTCAAGTCAGTTAAAATGTTTTAAGGTTGTAAGACATTGAGATTATAGACGTTATTTTTTTGGACTGCTTTTTTTTTATAAATGTTAGACTTCTACCACGTTTTTATGTAACAAATTTGGAAATATATTAATTAAGAAATAAGGAAATTAATTTCACTTCAGATATTGATGACGTAACATCGGAGGCCTAACTTTTACCTCTCATGTTAACTAAGTTGGCTCGCATTGCTTATTCCTGGCTCTGTAATTCTGTGTCTTTATTAGGGTTACCATGGTTACCATAGTCGTAAGGGTTGACAGTTGCGCGCCTACTCTTTGTGGCGTAGCCGGAGTAAGTCTCGCTCGCATCTTATCTTCAAATCAAGATTCGAACAGATCTTATTTTAGTTGTGTTCACGTGTCCCGAGTACTTACACTTGAGTCAAAAAGATAGTTTCAGTTTGAACCCAAGCGCTACTTCAGGGCCTGAACGTAAGTCCAGCTGTACGTTCTTTATCATCGGCCCAGTAGACACATTACATAAAACACACTGACAGTCTCGGCTTAGTATCGTTTGTATCTCACTGATCCTTTCCTCGGCAAATATCACAGCTGATTCTTTTGGTATACACTTTAAGAGGATTAGTTATCCGGGCAGGGGAGAGGGGAGGGATGGAGGGATGGAGGGAAGTGGAGTGAGGAGACGGGGTATGGAGCGATCGCTTTGAGTAAAATCGATGTGATGTGACTTAACTCAAAATCGGGGACTCGTCGATAGGGAGTGATGGCGGGGATGGAGTCATAACATCCTGTGGGAGCGGGGATGTCAAGGGAGGGAGGTTTACAACTAATACCAAGTTACAGCCCACCTGTCAGTAAAGGTGTGTGTGGGGGGGGGGCGGCGGGGCGATGAGTACAATTATAAACGAATCCTTCATGCTGACGCTCACCTGGGTGGATCGGAAGACAAGTCTTAGGTGTCTCTCATCAGTGGATCTCACAGGGTTTAAAAGTGGATCTATAATGTCGAGTGGCTAGTCTTAAGTGTGTCATCAGTGGATCTCACAGGGTTTAAAAGTGGATCTATAATGTCGAGTGGCTAGTCTTAGGTGTCTCATCAGCGGATCTCACAGGGTTTAAAAGTGGATCTATAAAGTCGAGTGGTTAGTCTTAGGTGTGTCATCTCTTCAATGGTTCTCAGGGTATTTCAAAGTGCGTATAAGTCCAGTGTGTAAGGACTGCATGTTACATAGAAGAGCGTGAGAGTGTTGCAAGCCATTGTTGTTTTAAAACCGACGTATTGAGTGGATCTCACAGTGTTGGAGCATGGCTCTGTTTACATGAATTATAGAATGCACTTTATTTAACAGGTGGATAAAATAAAGGAAATAACTCAAATATTTGTAATGGTTAGAGAAGCATCGTTTCAAATTAAATAAAAAATGTTAAAGAATAATTTCCAAAATTACGAGACGCAATTTTAAAAGCAATAACAACATAAATCATTGCAATACATTTTTGAATATTTGTTTTGGAAAAAAAAATAATTACACAACCTTAGAATAAAATAGAGAGCTAACGAACACTCATACTTGATTTATCACACAACTTTTCAACATGTTTTTGAAATAAGATTATCGTTTAGCCGGAATACGATCAGCCATCAGCACCGCTTCTAAAGTTATTGATTAATACGTAATGACATTTTCAACGCGATAGTATTAAACGAACAGCAGAAAGTATGATTGGACGGGTAGAGGAAAAGTTAAAATGAAAACAAATGGTCATTCCTGCTGAACCGCACTGTGGAACTGCCCCTCCAGAACCTGCACGCTCTCCATGTAGGACTAGACTAGAACGATGAAATAAAGAAACGACTAACACGGCCCAAAGATAAATCAAGTAGCAAGCAGCCTGTGTTTCGCCATTCTTACTGAATATCGATGGAATTAAAACACTCCGCTTCTGGAAACCGTAACTACCTCTGTTACGTTGATTGCCCAACATCTTACCACTGGACCACATCATGAAACCATTGGACCACATCATGAAACCATTGGACCATATCATGAAACCATTGGACCATATCATGAAACCATTGGACCATATCATAAAACCATTGCACCATATCATGAAACCATTGGACCTTATCATGAAACCATTTGACCATATCATGAAACCATTGGACATATCATGAAACCATTGGACCATATCATGAAACCATTGAAGCTTTTCATGAAACCATTGGACCATATCATGAAACCATTGGACCTTATCATGAACCATTGGACCATATCATGAAACCATTGGACTTATCATGAAACCATTTGACCACATCATGAAACCATTGGACCACATCATGAAACCATGGCATGAAGAAGCACTTTTTACAAAATCTCTCTATCCTATATAGCAAAAGGCAGTTATCTGTACGGTCCTCAATAGCTATTGGTCCCTCAAACTCCTACAGACTCCTACAGTAAATTACTAATAACAATTAAGAGAGAAATTAAACCCCATTTAAGTATTGAACAAATTTACGCGGACGTTCAAAAGGTGTTATTTTTGGTGCATTTTTTGGTCATCATTCAGTACTATGTTTCCACCTTGAAGTGTGTCACTCCTGCTAATCCCCACTGTTACTCATCGACAACATGCCACCGAAACGACGGCGGAACGCCCTTGGGCGGGCTTTCATGCTCGTTTAAAATATTATGCAAGTCGTATACACACGTTCTGTAGCTAGGACACCAGTTATAGCTAGGACACCAGTCCAGTTCATCTAATGAAACATGCCAGCCTACCCGGTCTGTAGCTAGGACACCAGCTGTAGCTAGGACACCAGTCCAGTTCATCTAATGAAACATGCCAGCCTAC
>MUZC01002468.1:765494-801247 GCA_002072015.1 Radix auricularia
GCTTGATCCTACAACTGTGTCAGCACTGTTCATTTCAGGAGAAGAGCATCTTCTAAATGCAGCAAAACAGTTTGTGTTGCGAGAAGAAACTGCTTCAGCAGCAGCAGCCGCAGTAAGTGCACAGCTTGGTCAAGTGCTTTCAGCTGCTGGTCAGCCTATTCCTAACCGAAATATCACTGCAACTGCGTCTCCTGATAGCGTTGGTTCGACAGCCCTGACTACATCTGGACCTCCTCTCAAGCGCTTCAAGTCCCTGACGCAACACATTGCGAATACTACACCCATCACCAATATTATATCTGCAGTTCGGGGGCCTGAAGACGAACTGGAAAATTATTTGTTGCACTATCAAGAAACTGCCACAGCCTTCAGTGAGGATGGCAATGGTTTAAGCTACTGGCAATCACAGAACGTTCAAAAAACGTTTCCGTTGCTTGCACCATTGGCTTTGGATATATTGAATTATTGAATGCACCAGCTTCGGAGGCTTCCGTAGAGAGAATTTTTTCTCTTTGTGGTGATTTGACTAGAATAGAAACAGCACTAATCAGAGTCTAGAAAAAACGGGTCATTTGTTTTGATGTTTAGTCTTCACCCTTCTAGTGAACTGTTGTTACTTAGTTTAGTTAGTTCAGAGTTCTAGGTCTTAGAATGAATACATTTGTTTTAATTTTGACTAACGTTTTTGGTTTCTTATTATTATTACGTTTTTAGTTGTTGTTGTTTTTTTGTACATGCACTGCAAGTATGCTAGTCTACAACATAGTCAAAAATTGAGTCATGGCATTGGCATATAACACTATGTGATAGTGTGATTTATAATGTGACATTTGAGTGAATGGACTCATTCTCAGTACACTGAGCTGTCATCTCTGTGACTGCTATTATTATGCTTCAATCTGTTTCAAAAATTGGTCATGAACAATGATGTTATTAGTTATTGGTGTTTACAAGACTAAAACTAAAAGTGAAACTAAAATGAATAAGAATAAAACTAAAACTCAGGTGTTTTAGTTTTAGTCGACGAAAACTAAAACGAAAACTAAAATTGGGCCTAAAACTAAAACTAGACTAAAACTAAAATTATTACAGACAAAACGAAATAAAAACTAAAACTAAAATAGGACCTGGGACTAAAACAACACTAATGTAAGCCATAAAAATACAATCTTTTAACGGAAATGACGATGAGTGCAGGGTTGGGTAAATTTTGACGTGTCGATAAGTCGTATTTATCTAATGCAGGAAGAATCCAGCTTTATATTAATACCACATTTGATATGATTGGACGATTGATCCGAAGAAATAATATAGACTTTTCAGCATTGAATTTTTGAAGTATGGCTTTATTTCGTTACCACGAAATAGTATTTGACCAATGTGTCTTCTGCCACTTCTGTGTAATATAAATTTGTCGAATAATTCTATGAAACCTTCCAAGCTTAAGGAACATTTAATGAAAACCCATAGTGGTAAAAAAGATAATAATTTAACTTTTTTTTGAAGCAGTCTCTGAAACATATTTGAAAACACCATCACTTCAACAGCTCTTAGGGACAGCATCAAAGCGAG
The DNA here is from genome assembly GCA_002072015.1 of Radix auricularia. Classification (NCBI taxonomy): domain Eukaryota; kingdom Metazoa; phylum Mollusca; class Gastropoda; family Lymnaeidae; genus Radix; species Radix auricularia. Next base: position 767,067 of record MUZC01002468.1, read on the forward strand.
ATGACGATGGACTGCGTGCGTCTTATAATATTTCTTTATTGATAGCTAAGTCTGGAAAGCTCCACACGATTGGTGAAGAACTTATTTTACCAGCTGTATGTGAGGTGATAAGCACTGTGTTGCACAAACCAGCTTTCGACATCACGAAAAGAATTCCAATGAGCAATAATTCAGTCCAAAGATGGATTAACAAAATGGCTCAATGTGTTGAAAATTCTTTATGTAAATACTAAAAAACATATGAATTTTCTCTACATCTTGACGAGTCCACTTTACCAGGAAACGAGGATTTACTTTAAGCTTATGTAAGATTTGTAAAAGAAGAGCTATTTTGACAAGAACTGTTGTTTGCTGAATGTCTGGAAACAGATACGAAAGGTGAAACGTTATTTACTGAATTAAAAAGACTTTACGATGAAAAAGCTATACTCTTGACTACTATAATTTCAGTTGCTACTGACGGAGCTCCGCAATGTTAGGAAGATACTGAGGCTTTCTGGTATACTTAAAACAAGCTGTACCACAATTTATGTCCATGTGCAGTGTGTCATTCATCGACATTATTTAGTTGCAAATAGCTTAGTGAACATTTGATTGGAACACTAGATCATTTCAATAGAGCAGTTAATAAAATCAAAAGGAATGTCTTCAATGAGATATTGTTTGCTAAACTTTGATGGAAAATGATGAAGACTATTATTGTTTACTACTTCACACGTTGGTTATCTAAAAGTGCATGTTTAAATCGATTTTATGCTCTCTTTGATTTAGTACTGGAATTCCTGGATGGCAAAGACAAAATTTAATTTAACTCAGAAAATGACATAGCCTTTATGACAGATTTGTTTGCCAAATTAAACGAAACTAATGTCAAACTACAAGGTGACCAATTAAATTTAATCAAAACTAAAAGCGTAATATCTGTGTTTGTTGCAAACGTTTTTCTGTATAAACAAAAATTCGGGAGAGGAGAATGTTCTCAGATTCAAAATCTCTCTAAAGTGCAAAATAGAGATGAAGACTTGCTTGCCTTCTGTCAACACTTAACGGCTCTTTATGCATACCTGAACCAAAGATTTGAAGTCATTCTTCACTTGGATATTTCCGACTGGGTTTTGGACCCTTTTGCTCGGGGACAAACTAAGATAACAAACATAGATGAATCCATACTAATGTAAGTGGAACGTATTAATATTGAATGAGGAACATAAACCAATGTTTGAACAAGGATACTATCACAAATTCTAGTTTTAAAAAAAAAATTAAAAAAAAAAAAAATTAAAAAATTTTTTTTTAAAAATTTTTTTAAAAATCCCAATTTATATTCTGCATTATTGGTTATTGTACAAAAGATGTTGACTGCTTTACCGTATTCCTATTCGGTATAACGTGGATTCAGTGAAGTTTTGAACCCCATCAGAATTAAAAGAAACCGGCTTGACATTTGTGCTCGTAATGATTAGCGTTAGCTACTCACAAACATTGACCCTGACATAAATACACTCATAAAATTATAAAAATCTCATTAAGTTCATCCAAGTCATATAAAAAATGAAATTTAACAAAAGTTAAATTCAAATAATGATTCTTCGACAAAATGTTTTTTTAATAAGTAAATTTGTATACTATACATTTATGTAGCTTTTTCACTTGGGGGTCCGTGGGCAAGTTTTGACTATAAAAGTGGTCCGCGGGTAAAAAAAAGTTTGGGAACCACTGATCTAGATGAACTCACGGCGTTCGGACACCATTAAAAACTCAACAACGATTATCGTTCCTTGTGAAAGGAGACTCAGGGGATCTCAAACTCGGCTTTCTTCCTATGCCCTACACTGGCCTGCATGTTGATTAATGTCAACCAACTGCCAACAAAGACGTTACCCTGCCCTCCTTTTATTTCATCCAGCGCCCCCCCCACACCAAATCTCCCGTCAACACTAATACGTTAATGTAACCCTAAATGAAGTTTTTAGGGCAAAAGTTGGACACGGCTTGAGGCCAGTGTCATATCCAAAGTAATTAAACTGCAGGGCTTCTCACACGGTGCTCATTGGTTTCTTTGAGCACAGTGGAAACATTTCATGTTTCATACAAACTAAACACACGCATATACCAGTAGTCAGATGTTTAGTGCGGTATAGTTTGTATGTGAGGAATCTTGTCTGGGTTAAAGTGTTAAACGTCAATGTCTCAACTGAAATTTTAGGTCGATATCTGAAGAACTGTGAGAAATTAACATTAATACTCATAAATAAATCCGCTCGTTTGTGATCCAAGTAAGAATGATATTTCTCAGTAACTCGTAAGATAAAAACAATGAAGATGGGGGGGGGGATTAGTGGTGTATTGGTGGGGACCTGGTGTTTTAAGTATAGATCGTTTGTTAAGAGGTATGGGTGGGGTGGGCCTGGCGAGGTGTTTGGTTGGAGAACTGTTTAATTTTGCAAGGGGATAGAAAGGGAGTTTACACACAAACGTAAGAACCACTGTGCTTAAGTTTCTACGCCTCGTCCATGTCGACATGGCGAGTGAAGAATGTTTGAAACTTGATGAATTCCAGATGTTTGATTTAAAGCCTTGATTAGAGATGGGCTTTACATGTTGGCACTGGGCTGCACCTAAAAACAACATGCGGGCGTTAATGAAACTGAATGCCCATGGGGCAAGAAGGTGGCTAACATTGCGTGACGGGGGATGTAGTGGTGGTCGCTTATAAACATGAAACCTGTTCGCTAATCACAAGTCTCTTATCACTTCTGTCTAAGGTTTAATGTGAAAATGTAGAGAGCTTTCTGATGATGATTGCGGCAAGTTTATTTGATCAGCTTGACATTTATGACCAGAACGTTATAAAAAATAAAAAAAAATATTTAAAAAAAAGATTGCAAAAACGAGGCCTGGGTTGGAGTGAATATACTTAGTGGTTGTTTTTTTTAAAAAAAGATTATTTTAAATAAGAAAAACTGGAAATTGATGGACGGAATCTTGAGAATGATGGGATAAAGTATTTAACTGACGGAGTCTAGAGTTTTCATGTCCTTTAAACTATCTTAACATCAGTATTTTTAAATAACAGATAAATAGTTTAAAAACACTGCGTTAAATAGAATGACATTCACGACTGTATCAAACTTTTCGATCATATTGATTTAGGACTCTTATCTTCTTCTTCTTCGTTCTCAATATTGAATATTGAGTTTTGCGTGCCACGAGTTTTGCGCCAATTGGCCCGTGGTCTCCGACTTCAGCCTGCTGTATTTTCTGGATTTGCTTCCATAGTCTTTGGTCAGCCAAGAACATCTGCAAGGCAGCAGTTGTTTTTTGACAAGTGATGCAGCGTTCACATGCCACGCATTACCCCACCGCCCGCTTTTCACCCATTTGGAGCTGGATGGGACTCGGGGACGCCCTAGGTCCCGGGAACAGGTCCTTGGCTTCCCATGGATTTGAGCTCGTGACCATCGGAACGACAGTCGAGCGCGCTTGCCACTCGACCACCGCGGCACCCCACTCTTATCTTATCTAACTTATCTTATCTGTTAAAGACGCTCTTTCTACACAGAAGATTATTGCGTCCTAACGTTTATCTATGGTTTGTGTTTAGTACCGCATTCTTATTAGAGATTTCAATGTTGATAATGTATTGTCTTTCCTGGTTTCTTCAGGCAACCTATTGCACGCTCGAACTCCAGAAGGAAAGAAAGAAAGCTTGTATATGTTTTTTCTTGCATACGGAATAAGAGAGATGTTTTTTTATCTTTATGTCTATCTGAGGATTGTAATAAGTTATCTTTGTGTTGTATTTCTAAATAAGAATTAATGGCTGTATTTATTTACTCTTCGTTCTTCTATCCTCTAGTGTTTCAAGGTTTAATGATTTAACTAATGGTGTAACTCTTGTTAGTTTCGAGTATTTTCCAGTAATGAATGTGGCAGCTCTTTTTTGAATTTGTTCTAGTTTATCAATACTTTCTTTGGTAGATGGGTCCCATACAGAAGATGCATATTCTAGTATAGGTCTCACCAGGGTGAGGTCCCATACAGAAGATGGATATTCTAGTATTGGTCTCAATTTTTGTTCAGAAAGATTCTTGTTCTGATGTTCACTCGGACCTACCACAACTTGTGGCAAAACTAAACCTGAACGTTCATTTCCGAACATAAATTATGAGTCAATTTGGTTAAAAATAAGTTCAAGGAAATTAGAATTATACTAAAGCACGTACCGAATCGATAAAAAAAAAATGTTTACAAAATGTTGATTTTTTAAATAAAAAATGTCAAGTTTAAACTTTGTTTTAAAAAAATACCCCCCCCCCCCCGCCAAGAAATAAATAAATTAATTAAATAAATAAATCAAATTGTATGCGTTGACCAACGGTCACAGTTGTAAGGCTAGGAACATTCAGGAGCGTGGGTGTCGACAAGGAAGTCACCATTTCAAAAATGTAGTCACATGAGAATGTTTATTTCTCTTTTCTCAAACACAAACACGTCTTGTCTCATTACGTAACGCTACTACTTTTAGACACAGTTTGCGTGAACCAATAATTTTCAGCATAAACGTAGAGGTAAGTAGTCTATCAGTTTGAAAATTTTGAAGTATAATAAAGTTGTCAACAAGAAATATCCCCCTCTTACTCAAGTCTATTTCCTGACTCAAATTTGTGTAGAATCAACGAATATCTGTTGAGATAAGGCCTGAATATTTCAAAATAACAAAAAACATTAGATTATAATTCAATGAAATCGGCCCAACAGAACACCCTGGACTGAACACCCTGGACTGAACACCCTGGACTGAACACCCTGGACTGAACACCCTGGACTGAACACCCTGGACTGAACACCCTGGAACGCTTCTAATTAACAAATTTTACGTCATAAATGACGAGGCAGCTAATAAACATTTTTCATCGCAGGAGAATTCCCTCCCCCCGCCCCTCTTTTTTTTTTTCAAACCTGTCTTTATAGTCACGATGCACACTCTCTCGATGTGCACTGTTGTGTACAGTGCCTTATAAATTTGGCTAATCTGTTAATAGAATATTAATGTCTCCCACACATTTTAATCACAGCTTTGAAATCCAGAGCACGCCATCAAACTCTAGGGTCCCATTGAAAAGGAAATGGTGTATAGAAAGAGAAACCTTTCACGGGACTCTACAGGTCAAACACCACGGGCACCGGACTTTACAGGTCAAGCATCACGGGCATCGGACTCTACAGGTCAAACATCACGGGAACCGGACTCTACAGGCCAAACGTCACGGGCACCGGACTAAACGGGTCAAACAACATGGGCACCGGACTCAATGGGTCAAACATCACGGGCAACGGACTCACAACGGACATCGGACTCAAAGGGTCAAACAACATAGTCACCGGTCTCAATAGTTCAAACATCCCGGGCACCGGGCTCTACAGGTCAAACATCACGGGCACCGGACTTAAAAGGTCAAGCAGAACGGACACCGGACTCGAACTTACACCCTTTGAGTTGCAATGGTCTCTGTCTTACTGGGCCTCCCTTTCCGGGATCCATTTCCTTCAATTTTTGATTTAACATTTTCTCGGCTCTTACCTCCGTATTTCTCCATTCTCCCTCTGTATTCACTCACTTTATATCTTCCGTTTTTCTCTCCACTCCACTCTCGTTCTCTAGTGTTTCCAGCTTTCCTCTATCTTGAGCTCAATTCCTCACACATTCTTTGCCTTTCTCCACACGTTTCTCTGTCTCTCACACATTCTTCGCCTTTCTCCACACGTTTCTGTGTCTCTCACACATTCTTCGTCTTTCCCCATACGTTTCTGTGCCTCTCACACATTCTTCGTCTTTCCCCATACGTTTCTGTGTCTCTCACACATTCTTCGTCTTTCCCCATACGTTTCTGTGTCTCTCACATATTCTTCGTCTTTCCCCATAAGTTTCTGTGTCTCTCACACATTCTTCGCCTTTCCCCATATGTTTCTATGTCTCTCACATATTCTTGGCCTTTCTCCACACGTTTCTGTGTCTCTCACATATTCTTGGCCTTTCTCCACACGTTTCTGTGTCTCTCACATATTCTTGACCTTTCTCCACACGTTTCTGTGTCTCTCACACATTCTTCGTCTTTCCCCATACGTTTCTATGTCTCTCACATATTCTTGGCCTTTCTCCACACGTTTCTGTGTCTCTCACATATTCTTGGCCTTTCTCCACACGTTTCTGTGTCTCTCACATATTCTTCGTCTTTCCCCATATGTTTCTATGTCTCTCACACATTCTTCGTCTTTCCCCATACGTTTCTATGTCTCTCACATATTCTTCGTCTTTCCCCATACGTTTCTATGTCTCTCACACATTCTTCGCATTTCTCCACACGTTTCTGTGTCTCTGACACCGATCCCGTGCGCACTCTCACCTCCTAAAAGAAAGGGGGACAACTGGAAATCCGAGTGTGATGTCACAGTTTGGAGCTCGCGTGGGAATTGAATTATTTAGACCTGAAGTATTTTTACTTTGATTCAATGTCACGTGATGGTCCAACCTTTTGGAAGGAAGCGATTGGAGTGGAGGGAGGGGAGGGAGGAGAAACATTTTTAAAAACAAAATTCTAAATTCCTCCGGCCTGCCTGGAATACCAAGCGTCTCTGCGCCTTGGCTCAGACAAAGCAAAAACTGCCCGGGTGCCTTCCCTTGCTATTATCCGGGGCTTTGTGTATTAACCCGTCCATGAGATGGAATGACGTGTCCGTTAGAGTGAAGGGGGGTATATGAGAGTGGAGGGGGTGTGTGAGAGTGTGGGGAGGGGGGTAGTTTTTAGGCGAGGATATCTGCTGCAGTCACTGTGCAGATTTTAGTTTGAATAATGCGGATCAAGTGCATTCGATAAAGAAGGGAGGCCGGGGGAGGGATCATTGAAAACTTTGAGATTTTTTTTTGTTTTGCTAGAGAATGTCTGTCATAGAAACGATTTGAAAGCAATTTTCTTTTAAAATCTTTTTTTTCCCTTAAAGATTAAGGTCACTGGGATTATGTCTTAGAGTAGAAGCACTTGCAGAAAAGTTTACATTTATTATTATTATTATTATTACCATTATTATTTTTATTATTTTTATTATTATTATTATTATAAATATGAACAAATACATGGGAAGGCGCATACATCATCACATACACCCTAACAGTTTGGGAAATTGCAAACACGACATAGAGATTACAATAAATCCTAATCGTATATAATTTTGTTGTCTTTGGTTAAAACAACAATAAAAAAGAAATACTTTGACATTCACAAGAGTGGTAGATTAAGTGAAAATAATAGTAGCTCATTGACAAAAGAAAGTATTCTTTCTTCTTTTTCCCATGTTATAGAGTCTCAGTCTCAATACCAAAATGATAGCTAAAAAAGGAATTTATAAAAAAATAATTAGATTTAGAGTGTCCTAAAATATTTTGGTCGAAAAAATATTTATCCGTATTTAAGATTTGACGTTTTTAACCCACCTATTATTGTTAGGAAATCTATGGGTATACTTTCGCAAAGGAAACAGGTAAACTTTCGATTACACTTACTTGTCATTAATGGCATGGGATCCAAACTATCCCCACTTTAATATGAGGTATAAATACTTCTTAAGCTTTATAGCATTTTGATATTGACCATCAAGTTAGTATACACAAAGTCTGGTCAAGATACACCCATTTACCCTGGTCAAGATACACCCATTTACCCTGGTCAAGATACACCCATTTACCCTGGTCAAGATACACCCATTTACCCAGTTGTTAACGCTTAAACAATTTTATAAGTTTATATAAGCAAACATGACATTAAGGGACCATTGGGTGCAATCAGTGAAACAAAATAACTTAAGAATACACTGTACCTGTTTATTCAACCTGTATCGTCATAAATATATATTGTCAATATTTTTCTAGGACCGTGTAAAATCATAATGGGAATACCGTCTTTAATGCAAGCGGAAAAATGTTACTGGGCCCCCGGCTAAGAAGGAATAAACATTATGAGTTTAATGCCCCATGGTACTATAATATGGGCTATCAAGTTTATAATGTACCAATTTTGGTTAAGATCCATTCAACAAACCATCCCGAAGGCTTGCTCAACTATGTCTTTAAGTTTCTTTTTAACAGCCATTTATCTACACAGTAGCTAACATTTTAACTAATTTAATATAGGTCATATAAACAACAACAACCAAAAAAAAAAAAAAAAATCAATTAACCAGTTACCATCCCGGGAGCGTACGTAACAATCTTCCAAAAGTTTATAGTGATCGGATGAATGGTTTAGTCAGCTATAAGGGACAAACATACATGCATAGTTTGATTTTTATATAACTAACGTGAAAACAAGGTTTGCTAAGTGTAGGTCAAATCATGGTAACAAGGGGCGTCCAGCAATGATAACCATCAGATCATCGACCGACAGACAGAGGGAGATAGTGTATGACTGACAGACAGAGTGAGAGAGTGAATGACAGACAGAGTGACAGACAGACAGAGTGAGAGAGTGACAGACAGACAGAGTGAGAGAGTGACAGACAGACAGAGTGAGAGAGTGACAGACAGACAGAGTGACAGACAGAGTGAGAGAGTGACAGACAGACAGAGTGAGAGAGTGACAGACAGACAGAGTGAGAGAGTAACAGACAGACAGAATGAGAGAGTGATGACAGACAGAGTGAGAGAGTGACAGACCGACAGAGTGAGAGAGTGACAGACAGACAGAATGAGAGAGTGATGACAGACAGAGTGAGAGAGTGACAGACACGACAGAAATAGTGATATAGTGACAGACAGACAGAGTGAGAGAGTGACAGACAGACAGAATGAGAGAGTGATAACAGACAGAGTGAGAGAGTGACAGACCGACAGAGTGAGAGAGTGACAGACAGACAGAATGAGAGAGTGATGACAGACAGAATGAGAGAGTGATGACAGACAGAGTGAGAGAGTGGTGACAGACAGAGTGAGAGAGTGACAAACCGACAGAGTGAGAGAGTGACAGACAGACAGAGTGAGAGAGTGACAGACAGACAGAGTGAGAGAGTGATGACAGACAGAGTGAGAGAGTGACAGACCGACAGAGTGAGAGAGTGATGACAGACAGAGTGAGAGAGTGACAGACAGACAGAATGAGAGAGTGATGACAGACAGAGTGAGAGAGTGATGACAGACAGAGTGAGAGAGTGACAGATAGACAGAATGAGAGAGTGATGACAGACAGAGTGAGAGAGTGATGACAGACAGAGTGAGAGAGTGACAGACCGACAGAGTGAGAGAGTGACAGACAGACAGCGTGAGAGAGTGAGAGACAGACAGAATGAGAGAGTGATGACAGACAGAGTGAGAGAGTGACAGACACGACAGAAATAGTGATATAGTGACAGAAAGACAGAGTGAGAGAGTGATGACAGACAGAGTGAGAGAGTGATGACAGACAGAGTGAGAGAGTGACAGACACGACAGAAATAGTGATATAGTGACAGAAAGACAGAGTGAGAGACTGACAGACAGAGTGAGAGAGTGAATGAAAGACAGAGTGAGAGAGTGATGACAGACAGACAGAGTGAGAGAGTGAATGAAAGACAGAGTGAGAGAGTGATTACAGACAGAGTGAGAGAGTGATGACAGACAGAGTGAGAGAGTGATGACAGACAGAGTGAGAGACTGACAGACAGAGTGAGAGAGTGATGACAGACAGACAGAGTGAGAGAGTGATGAAAGACAGAGTGAGAGACTGACAGACAGAGCGACACAAAGACTGACATATTGACCAAGTGACAGTCTACATTTTTATACTTGACAAAAAGCCACAACCACCTTTCTCCGGCTAACGAACTTCAAACTTCTTTTAATGGCTACCGAGACCGACGGGAGCATTGCTCCATTGACTGACCATCGATACTAACTTTGAGATGTCCGCCATTGAACTTAAAGAGAGGTCTTGTTAATGAATTCTCTTGCCATCATTGTGGGACACGTGTGAACATTTTGAGGATATCCGACAGATTGTGAGACTCTGTGACAGACTGTGACAATCTTTAACAAGTTGTGAACATATTTGACAAAATGATACTACTTCTTTCAGACTTTTGCGTCGTCTGACAAATAATGACAAAGTCAATCTGAGTGCGTGAATATCATGTTTTGGGACACGAATCTCATGTTTTGGGACACGAATCTCATGTTTTGGGACACGAATCTCATGTTTTGGGACACGAATCTCATTCTATGAAATCAAGCTTTATAAGTATGACAGTGAGTTTAGAGGAACTTTTCATAGGGGGGGTAAACTTGACGGGAGGAAATAAATGAGGAAGTGAGACAATGAGGAGAAATGGGATACTTTGGAAGAGGCACTGGGTAGGAGGAGAATGGTGATGGGAAGGCGGAAAGGAGAGTAGAGTGAGGATGAGGAGAGCATTGGCGGAGAGCTGTTAGAAAGTTGGTCTGAAGAGTGGGTGAGAAATCGGGAGGTTGGGGGTCGGAAAGGGGGGGGAGGCGAAGATCGGGACAGAATCGGAGATCAAGAATCGTTAGAAGAAAAAAAGCCCCCCTCTCCCCCCACGGTAAGAGCGTATTTTTTAGCGCTGAGGGATGGTGAAGAGAATTTGCAGGGAAAATGAGGCCAAAGGCAATGACGTAACGAGAAATGACTTGTGCTGTATTACTCTTTGTTTCAGCTGTCGTGTGTCTCATTACGCCAGATGTCATCCTCATCAACAACCACCTGATTAACCGAGCCACTGCCGAGGGCGAGTAAAACAAAACAAAAAAGTAAACTAATTAAAGAAATCAAAAAGTGAAGTAATAATTTTTACAGTTGTATTTAGAGTTATGGTGGCGGCACCAATTTAAGAAAAAAATAATTTTGTATTGCTATTTTTTTATTTCGGACAGAAAAGAAATCTAATAATGTGAGAAACATCACATGCTCTCCTAAAATTTGTAGTTATGGCAAGTTATGTATGTTTCGATAATGATGTGAAATTAAATGTTTCCATGCTACCATTGTGAATATCACACCGCTTGTTTTTTGTGGTTGTGATTGCGTTTGAAATGAAACTCATAATTTTGATTGAAACGATCAAGTAGAATGTGAACCACGCTATAGATAGGTTGTGACGTCTGCTATTGGTACGAGTGCCCCGAGTGCTCGAGATATAAGAGCTCTCTGTGTTACATCCAAAGTAGCTCCGAGCTTGCTGTTCATGAGTGCACTGTGTGCTACATTCATGGGTGCTCTGATATCAAATGACAAGAATGTGCTCTGATATCAAATGTCATGAGTGCTCTGATATCAAATTGTCATGAGTGCTCTGATATCAAATAGTCATGAGTGCTCTGATATCAATTGTCATGAGTGCTCTGATATCAAATTGTCACGAGTGCTGTATGCGCTCTGGAGGTGATTGTTCCACGTTTACAAGTCAAGACGAAGCTATGTGCACAAGTGCTAAATGCTAAAATATAATATTTCTTGACATCGTTAAGCGACTACGCGAGAATTTTTGAGACACTTCAATCTGAGATATCGGTCTGGTCATTCGATGACCGGTCCAAGAGTCCAAGACTAATAAACTGGGAAGAGCTTAAACTTTCACAGTGTTGCCTAAGCTGGTTAGTATATGTCAAGAGGTCGGTACCTTGTCCCGAAAATGAATGCGCAGTAACATTGTAACACGATTTTAGACCAAGAACGTGGTGCGACAACATCACACGGATGTTTGCGAGACAGATGGACACCGCCAACACAAGTCAATGGTTTGTGCATTGTCGGGGGAGGACTGTCAAGCCCGGCGAAAAACCGTTTAAGTGACCGAGAATGAATTTTGATGAGCGAACCTTGCTGAAATAACAGTTCAGGGAATGCCAATGACCAACACAAATTAACGGCTAACAGCAAAGCTAGCAGACTGGACTCATGGCTGGACTCAACACTGGACTCAAGACTGGACTCATGACTGGACTCATGCATTCGGTCAATGATTGATTGTATTAGCGACTCAAAGGAAAGAGGTCCCCATGAAATCAGATCGAGGTTGAAAACATAAATGTTGGCTGCTCTTCAGTCATGGTTTCAATTTAATCCCATCCTTGTAACAATATCATGAATATTATTTATGCTTTGCTAAATTTAGGGTAACTTAAAATAAAATAACTTTAAAATATAAACATAGAACTATTTTAACATGAATAACAATATAAATGACTAATTATATTACGTTCATGTATGTTATAATCTAACCCCCCCCCCCCACTATTTTTTTTGAAACAGTAGTTGTGTATTTCCAGAAAGGCAAAAATTCATTGAAAGTATCTGATGTAAATTAAAATGAAACGCCGACCACCCCTTGAGTTATAGTTTTAAAAAATCAAAACAATTTCTAGTGAGGGGCTGGTCCAAATTAATTTGTGTTATAATTCCCCAGAGCCTTGATTGGTTTTGATTGTTTTTAATTCCTCGCTATTGTATTGAGCTATCGGAGTAAGAAATAACATTGTCACTCGGGTGTTTAAAAAAAAAAATTCAATTTCATGCCCGGTTTTGCGAAACAATGTTTGGTTTAAGTGGGTTTGATGGAAGTTGGTTGGTGTGAGGAGGGGGTGGGGGAGGGGGTAGACACCACCACACGTCATCAAACTGGAGGAGAGTCTATGAATAATTCCCATCCCCTCCTCTGGCTCACCCCTCCCCATGTTATCGGCTGTTCCTCATTTTGAGCAAACTCTGACGTCTACTGGCTACAGCTGCTTGTATCTACCATAGTCAATCTGCACACCCCGCCCACAGTCAATCTGCACACCCCGCCCACAGTCAATCTTCACACCCCACCTACAGTCAATCTGCTCACCCCGCTTACAGTCAATCTGCACACCCCGCCTAGAGTCAATCTGCACACCCCGCCCACAGTCAATCTGCACACCCTACCGACATAAAAAAATCTGCACACCCCCCTACAGTCAATCTTCACACCCCGCCCCAAGTCAATCTGCACACCCCGCCCACATAAAAATCTGCACACCCTGCCAAAGGTCAGACTACTCAATAATAAATGTCAGGGGTTGCGCACCATTTTTTTTCAGAGCTAATGAACGGGCCGCCGAGGCTGTCTAATCATAGATTTCAAGGTCACGCCACGTATGATCGATCCTGACTTCCAGACTAACACCCAGAACTTCCCACCAAGCCCCCAACCACACAACCACAACCCACCCCTCCCCCACCTTATTTTTTAAAAGCGCCATTACAGGGGTCCTCAAATTAAAGCCCCCGGTACACCTGCGGCCCAGAGTGGTAAGCTATTTACCTTATAAGAAACCAAGTTTATATTATTTAACGAGCATTATTATGATTATTCCGAATTTTAAAAAAACTATCAAATTTATTTTGATCAACATTCTTCTTCGTAAAATCTTGATGTTTTTGTTTCCATTCCTTAGGTATTAAAATTTGTTTGTTTTTTTCACGTCTCTTGAGAAATTAGTGAAATGTACTGTACAATTAATTCTTTTATTGTCTTGTATAAAAATGATATTTTTTAAAAATGGTTTGAGGACTACTGGTCAATGATGTCTGTGTCTCAGTGCAAACTTGTAGTAATCGAACTCTTTGACAGCAAACTTGACGACTCTGTCCAACCAGATTAATTGACAGCAAAGGGGCGGTGGGGGAGCGGTATCTAGTTAGCTTTTGTGGGGGACGGTGGGCGGGGGTTAAAACACGCACAAATCTAAAATTATTCATAACATGTTATGAGATTAACTTAAACAAGCGCGGGGCAGTGGGACCGGACACTCAGACCAAAATTCACTTACAGATTTCCTCTCTTGTAGCCTGTATGGCGGGAGATTCAAGGGTTTTTGCTCTACTCCGGAGGTTGGTCGCAGGCTGACCCCCTTTTTCGGAATGCTAAGGAACAGCTATTGAGAGAAGGAACCACATTATCTTATTACTAGCCGACCCGCGTCGTAGCATACGCCGCTAATGATTTAGTGACGGGTGACATTTTATGAAAGTAATTGTTGAGGAGAGTGTGTGACTACTTTTCTGTCACTGAGCACAACGGAGAGCACGAAGTTATTATGTCAATGTCGATAAACAAAGCTTACAGCCGTGTTGCGAAGTCATGTTCGAATAGAAAGTGGGAAATAACTGGCACAAACACAAACATTTTTAAAAATTAAAAAAAGTAATGTCTTATCTGGGGCTTGAACCTACGACCTTCCGCGTGTTAGGCGATTGTTATAACCACTACACTACGAAATACATGCAATTCTGTTGTTCTGAAAGAAAAAAGTAATTGACTTCAATTGAACGCATTGTTGGTCTCGACGACCCCCCTCCACACTACATTTTCTTGCCAGTTGATTGGTCGGTGGGGCAGGAAGACAGCTTGGTGTCCGGCATGGTTGAATCATGAAGATAATTATATTATAGATTATGCATGTACCGCAGCGCACTAACACTTTGACCACCGCGCCCCACACAACATAAACTACCACTAACAGAATGAAGACCTTTATCAAAAGAAATGCGACAAGATTGAAAAAATCCAAGCTATGGGAGATCTGTCAACATGAAACCAAAAAAAAATGTCCTTGAAAGAAAATGGAATGAAAAGGACACACCCGATGGAAAGACAATAACAATTACAGTCAAACCCGAAAAGCGTCGAGATAATAGGGTTGGCAAGATAATCGGGGATGAGATAAGTGGGTTCGACTGTACTCTTAACGTGTTTAAGTGTTGTAATGCGCTCCTCACAGCTATTACCAAAGCGTTGTAAAGCGTCCCTAGATAGCACTCTCGTTAGAAATGAGTTCACGGAAATTTAAACTCTTCAATGCTTGAAAAATGATGTATTCAACTTCTGGCAATGGCGCCGTTGCCCGCGCTAGTCTTATTGCTCGATTCGCGAAGTTTTTTGGTAGCTTTTACTTTTTTTTTTTTTGAAGATGCGATTTTCCTATACTTTAATATAAAAATAATAGTACTAAACTACAGGTAAATATAGTATGTAACTCAAGACAATATTTTAGATGCGTAATATAACCATACTTAGCCTAAAAAATTAAGTCAGTATGACAATAATAATATAAATGGATTTTTACGCAATTTTTAAAATTTCATAACCAGTTGATCGCAATTCGGGAAATTCTTACGGGACTGTGGCAAATATTTTCTGAAAATCTAATGGCACATTAAGAGTTAAGTAAGGCTAGCAATACAATGAAAGTCACAAAGCAAATGGCGACAAGGAGACGTATTGTGTTGGGTGACGCAAAGAGAATAAGAAAGAGTTGAGAATACTGGTGAGAGATTGGGGAAAATGGAAGGCTTTGACTATAGTCTGAAGTTCCACCAGGAATATAAAGGAAAAATGATGATGTTTTATTTGTAATGACAAGGACAATATTTGAGCTGTGCCTCACCAAGCTTGACCGTTCCATTTTCTGTTAGCAGTATGTTCCCTGCTTTGACATCCCTGTGAATTTTGCCCTGGCTGTGGAGGTAGGTGAGCCCTTCTAAAGCATCTTGACAGATTGCTGAAATCTCCACTTCTTTTAGAGGTTTCTTGTGCACTTCTATTATGTCGGAAGCAGATCCCAAACAATATTCCATAACAAGCCATGCTGTGTGCTCTTTGATGAAACATCCCTTGTACTCAATTGTGTTCCTATGCTTAAGTTGACGTAAAAATTTCACTTCCTTTATGATGTCCTGCCATTTATCAGTAGAGCCCTTTCCATTATAAGACATCTTTTTAATGGCCACCACCTCTTTAGTAACATTGTTACGGGCAAAATAAACAGCACCAAAGCTTCCATGTCCGATTTCTCTTAAATCTGTAAAGATCTTTTCTGGATCCTCATTAGAGAATAATCCTGCAACTTCTGGATCTTTAAGATTACCAGGCTTTGGGGCTGGTGGCATGACGCTCGCCACTCTATATCAAGCTGATGCACACGGCCTATTGCCAGTGTTTAAGGGAATGGCCTGGCTCTCTTTTCTCCTCATTCGACTTATTGTCATTAGTATCTAAATTAANCCTGCACCAAGAAATACAAAAAAGAAAAAGAAGACCCCAGCTCTTCGAATCGCTAGCTGGAACGTGAGGACTATGTGTCCCGGCATCACTGATGATCTGCAGTCCATAAACGACACACGGAAGACAGGAATAATCGATAGAGAACTTAAAAGGCTAAAGATTGACATAGCATGCCTTCAGGAGACCAGGCTCCCAGACAACGGTTCACTCAAAGAGGCCAATTACACCTTCTTCTGGCAAGGCAGACCGAAAGACGAACCTAGACAGCATGGTGTGGGTTTCGCTGTTAAAAACACTCTTCTACCATCCATTGAACCACCGTCATCAGGCACGGAGAGGATCCTCACTCTAAGACTCAGAACAACTGCGGGCCCAGCAAACATTCTTAGTGTGTATGCCCCAACACTCTATTCAACTCCGGAAGAGAAGGACCAGTTCTATGGAGCGTTAGACCAGGCAATAGCCGGCATCCACAAAGACGAGGCAATCTATCTCCTAGGAGATTTCAATGCTAGAGTGGGGAGCGACCACGAAGCCTGGCCCACCTGCCTTGGACTATTTGGAAGAGGAAAGTTAAATGAAAATGGACAAAGGCTTCTGGAATTGTGCTGCTCACGAGGCTTGTGTGTGACCAACACTTTCTTCAAGTGCAAGGATATACATCAAGTATCTTGGAGACACCCTCGATCCCACCAATGGCACCAGCTGGACCTCATTATCACCAGGCGTGCACAACTAGCTAGCGTCCTACTCACTCGCAGCTATCACAGTGCCGACTGTGACACGGATCATTCCCTTGTCGCCAGCAAAGTACGAATAATGAGGAAAAACTCGTACCACACAAAGAAAAAGGGAAGTCCACGCATCAATACCTCCTGCATGAAAGACCCTGCGATAGCGCAGCTGTTCAAAGACAAGGTGAAGGAAAGTCTCTCAAAGATGTCCCCATGCGTCACCATTGACTCCAAATGGACGCAACTGAGAGACACAATCTATACATCCGCAATACAAGCCTTTGGCAAAAAATCTCACAAAAACACGGACTGGTTTGATGAACATTGGGACGAGATGAAACCCGTCACTGAAGCAAAAAGGAAAGCTCTTATGGCTTACAAGGAAAAGCCTACACCTGACAATTTGCATGCTTTAAAAACAGCTAAGTCACTTGCCCAAAAGGTTGCACGTAAATGTGTCAATACCTACTGGCTTAAGCTCTGTTCCAGTATACAATCAGCTGCAGACATGGGCAATGCAAAAGTCATGTACGAAAACATCAAAAAGGCAACGGGCCCCTTGACGTCAAAAGCTGCTCCCCTAAAGTCCAAAAATGGAGAAATTATTCAAGACCAGGCAGCACAGCTAAAACGGTGGGTTGAGCATTATCTGGAATTGTATTCAACAGTTACCACAGTCTCCAGCACCGCTCTAGATGACATCCCAGATATGCCACTCATGGAAGAACTTGATGTCGTGCCCACACAGGAAGAGCTGAGCAAAGCAATTGACAGTCTAGCTTGTGGAAAAGCGCCTGGGAATGATGGAATACCACCAGAGGTTCTAAAGAGTGGCAAGACAGCTTTACTCCAACCATTGCACGAGATTCTGTCCCTCTGCTGGGAACAGGGCTACATCCCCCAAGACCTAAAGGATGCAAATATAGTGACACTATATAAAAACAAAGGTGATAGGAGTGATTGCAATAATTATCGCGGCATTTCACTCCTTAGTATTGTAGGAAAGACCTTTGCCCGCGTTATACTAAAACGTTTACAAAGCCTAGCATCCCGCGTCTATCCAGAATCTCAGTGTGGTTTCCGGTCCGGTCGGTCTACCATAGACATGGTGTTCTCCATACGACAGCTCCAGGAAAAATGCAGAGAGCAGCAGATGCCACTATACATTGCATTTGTGGACCTTACAAAAGCCTTCGACTTAGTCAGTCGCAACGGGCTATTCCAAATACTGGCAAAAATTGGATGTCCCCCTCACCTACTTGCCATCATCAGACAGTTCCATGAAAATATGCTTGGCACAGTACAGTTCGATGGAGCTAAGTCAGAGGCCTTCCCTGTCAGCAGCGGAGTTAAACAAGGTTGTGTACTCGCACCAACACTCTTCGCAATATTCTTCTCTGTACTTCTTCGATACGCATTCAAGGATAGCAGTGAGGGAATCTGGTTACATACCAGAGCTGATGGAGGACTTTTCAACACTGCCCGCCTCCGAGCCAAGACCAAAACGACGGATGTCCTAATTCGAGAGCTACTATTTGCGGATGATGCGGCACTAACAGCACATACAGAATCTGGTTTGCAACAACTCGTGTCAAGCTTCTCCAATGCCTGCAAAGAATTTGGTCTGCAAATCAGCTTGAAAAAGACAAACATCATGGCCCAAGACACTCGACCTCCTCCTACCATAAATATCGATAATGAAAACTTGGAGGTTGTGGACAGCTTCACCTACTTGGGATCCAAGGTCTCCAATACACTGTCCATTGAAGAAGAAATAAACAGCAGAATTGGCAAGGCAGCCGCAACAATGGCTAAACTAAATAAGCGGGTCTGGCAAAACACCAAGCTAACGGAGAAAACCAAACTGTGCGTCTATCGAGCCTGTGTCATCAGTACACTACTATATGGGAGCGAGACATGGACCACTTATACATCACAAGAGCGTAAGCTTAACAGCTTCCATTTGAGATGCTTGCGCCGCATCCTTGGTATTAAATGGCAAGAAAAAGTGCCTAATAGTGAGGTACTAACGCGTGCCAATACCCAAAGCATGTTCTCAATTCTTAGTGAAAGACGCCTGAGGTGGCTAGGACATGTCAAAAGAATGAGCCCCGGCCGCATCCCGAAGGACCTCCTATATGGTGAACTTGCTTCAGGAAAGAGGAAAACAGGTCGCCCACGCTTGCGATTTAAAGATGTCTGTCAAAGGGACATGAAAGCAGCCAAAATACATACAAGTGACTGGGAGTGTAAGGCAGAAGACCGATCTACGTGGCGCACAGTTGTCAAAGAGGGCGTCATAGTAGCCGAGGAGCGAAGAATGGAGGAGGCTGCAGACAGAAGAGCTAGGAGAAAGGCCAAAACATTTGGAAGCACAGAACTCGTGTGTAAAAACTGTGGCAAAGACTGTCACTCAAGGATAGGACTGCACAGTCACTCGAGGAAATGCAACCCAACCCCAAGGTGATGCACCATCGTCTCGCGAGACGGAAGGATGCCGGAGTGCCGGAGTATGCATGAATTTTGTGTTGTTTATATATTTTTAAAATCGTTTTCATGAAAAACAAGTATTAAATGACATGAAACCATACATATATTTTTTTGTTGGAAATTTTTGCGCACAAATACGTTTATATAAACTGAACGTAACTTCTATAGCATCGTGCTGACCTTATCAAAGACGTTTATATAAACTGAACATAACTTCTACAGCATTGTGCTGACCTTATCAAAGACGTTTATATAAACTGAACATAATTTCTACAGCATCGTGCTGACCTTGTCAAAGACGTTTATATAAACTGAACATAACTTCTACAGCATCATGCTGACCTTGTCAAAGACGTTTATATAAACTGAACGTAACTTCTACAGCATCATGCTGACCTTGTCAAGATCGTAGACACTGACGTCATCAACAAGGTTATTCATATTTAAGATAAAGTTCAGTTTTTAAAACTCCTAATTTGCCAAAAGGTTTTCATAAAACTTCCGCCTCAGTCCCGTAAGAATTTCCCGAATTTCGGTCAACCGGTTAGGAAATTTTGAAAATTGCATAAAATCCATTTATATTATTATCGTCATACTGACTTCATCTTTTAGGATTAGAATGGTTATTTTACGTATCCAAAACACCGTTTTGAGTTTAAACTATTATTACGATTATTTTAGTAATAAAGTATAGCAAAATCGCATCTACCAAAAAAAAACAAAAACAAAAAAACAAAACAAAAAAAAACAACAAAAAAACAACCTATTCAAAATAAATAAACTTCGCGAATCCAGCGATAACATTTTAGTTTCTAAAGAGAATTCTATCGAGGCGCGCTTTACCGCACTTTGGTAATAGCAGCGAGGCGCGAATTTTCGTGCTTTAAAAAGCATTAGGATATTTTAATAAATGAAAGCTCAGACAACATACAACTTAAAGACACGTTAAAAGAAATTAAACACTTATACAAAACTGTGCGGGGAATTATCTCTCCCTCGACGATTTCTCGGAGAAGATAAAAAGAGTATTAACTCCTTTCAAATAAAGTTTAAAAACAAATAAATATCGATGATATTTTTTAAAATAAAGATCTTTTCTAAATACCCTTGAACCCACCTCACTGTAATCGCCTGCACGGAAATTTCACAAAGATAATGGGCAAAAACATTCTTCGATTAATGACCTTGGTGTTTATTTTTAGTGCTCCTATAGATAACAATGTTACAAATATAGGATTTTAACGATTGTTCTTTGGACGTGGGTTTGTAATGATTGTTCTTTGGACGTGGGTTTGTAATGATTGTTCTTTGGACATAGGTTTGCAATGATTGTTCTTTGGACATAGGTTTGTAATGATTGTTCTTTGGACATAGGTTTGTAATTATTGTTTTTGGAACATAGGTTTGTAACGATTGATCTTTGGGCATAGGTTTGTAACGATTGTTATTTAAACATATGTTTGTAGCGATTGTTCTTTGGACATAGGTTTGTAAGGATTGTATTGCATGGTTGCATCAAGTTCTCTGGCTATGTCTTTACTGCCCCCGCCCCCCCCCCCACCAATCACACCCTAGGCTATCATCAAAAAGATCGCCCCGCTGTTTTAGTAACTTCGTGTGTCTGACTGTCTGTTATTAGTAACATCGTGTGTCTGAATGTCTGTTATTAGTAACATCGTGTGTCTGAATGTTTTTTATTAGTAACATCGTGTGTCTGAATGTTTGTTATTGGTTACTTCATGTGTCTGAATGTCTGTTATTGGTTACTTCATGTGTCTGACTGTCTGTTATTAGTAACACCGTGTGTCTGAATGTCTGTTATTGGTTACTTCATGTGTCTGACTGTCTGTTATTAGTAACATCGTGTGTCTGAATGTCTGTTATTAGTAACATCGTGTGTCTGAATGTTTGTTATTGGTTACTTCATGTGTCTGAATGTTTGTAATTGGTTACTTCATGTGTCTGAATGTTTGTTATTGGTTACTTCATGTGTCTGAATGTTTGTTATTGGTTACTTCATGTGTCTGAATGTTTGTTATTAGTAACATCGTGTGTGTGAATGTCTGTTATTGGTTACTTCATGTGTCTGAATGTCTGTTATTGGTTACTTCATGTGCTTGAATGTCTGTTATTGGTTACTTCATGTGTCTGAATGTCTGTTATTGGTTACTTCATGTGTGTGAATGTCTGTTATTGGTTACTTCATGTGTCTGAATGTCTGTTTTTGGGTACTTCATGTGTCTTAATATCTGTTATTGGTTACTTCATGTGTCTGAATGTCTGTTATTGGTAACTTCATGTGTCTGAATGTCTGTTATTGGTAACTTCATGTGTCTGAATGTCTGTTATTCCAGTTGAGGGCACCTGGGCTCAAGAAAACTTGTCTTTAGACCGGGTTGTTTACCAACCAAGCGATAGTTTTCTATTCAGTCACAGTTGCTCAACTCAATCAACACCCCAACAAATAAAACAGATTTATCACTTATTATCTAGTGTAAGATTTTATTTATGTTGACATATTTTCTTCAATGTATCACAACGTTTCACCAAATAAAAGAATCGATAATAAGAGTTCAGTTTCCACATTTTTATACGACATTGGGATTGAGTACCATCTACTGGGAGAATAGGAAACATTCGTACTAGCGATTTCCGAAGTCACGTGAGACCGATTTATGGTTGAAATGTAAATGAAGTTACTCTTCCTTTCATCTCAAGGTTATAAAATTTTCATTGTAATCTTAGGTCCAGCTGTGCGCACAGTGCTAATCCATTCTGATGAATATTTAAAAATCTAAAATTGACCTTAATTGCTTAACTATATGTACTTTGATGTAGTCTGATATGGTTAAAATGAAAAAGAGGTTTTTTCCAAAGGCAAGAAATATTGATTGAAGACAGGATTATGACAGTTCTCAGACGCCA
Source organism: Radix auricularia (assembly GCA_002072015.1). Classification (NCBI taxonomy): domain Eukaryota; kingdom Metazoa; phylum Mollusca; class Gastropoda; family Lymnaeidae; genus Radix; species Radix auricularia. Next base: position 789,284 of record MUZC01002468.1, read on the forward strand.
AATTCAACATGATCAAATTTTTTATTTCCAATCCATATTGTCTCACATAAACCCATTTCCGGCTCTTTTCAACACGGCCCTCGGGGTCAGCTCGGAAAAAAACTGTTTAATGGAGTCCTTGTCACCACAAAGATTTTTTCCCTTTCAAGGAAACGTTTCATCAGGTTTTTCATTAAAGTGTGGCTGTCAGGAGTCAAACGAGCCGCGGGGCCCCGGGGCCCTTGGACTATGACGAGAGCGTGGAGGGGGTGGAAGGGGAGGACGGAGTACAGGGGCGAGGCGGGTGTGGGCGGAGGGAGATTTTAAGGCGGCCCGCAAGGCTGTGATCATGTTACAAAGTTGGACGTTTGAAATTTACATGGGGACTGGGATAGTGCTAATAGCGTACATGTGTATGTGTGTGCGTTTTGTGTGTGCGTATGTGGTGTGTTATGGTTGCTGTGTACGAATGAGAGAAAAATGCATCAAGCAAAAAAGCTCATGAAGAATTTTTAGAAAAAAAGTTATTGTCTTTAACGCAATATTTTCACTGCGAAGGAAACTCTTCCTTTCAGATAAATAAAAAAAAAAATCCTTGCTTGTTAAAACGCTTAAGGGTCTATTTAAAAGGTCCACTTGTATTGTTAACATTTCTGTTAATGTATCGTGCGTCAATGTTTATATTACTATCCGGCATCCTTCCGTCTCGCGAGACGATGGTGCATCACCGTTGGGTTGCGTTGCATTTCCTCGAGTGACTGTGCAGTCCTATCCTTGAGTGACAGTCTTTGCCACAGTTTTTACACACGAGTTCTGTGCTTCCAAATGTTTTGGCCTTTCTCCTAGCTCTTCTGTCTGCAGCCTCCTCCATTCTTCGCTCCTCGGCTACTATCACGCCCTCTTTGACAACTGTGCGCCACGTAGATCGGTCTTCTGCCTTACACTCCCAGTCACTTGTATGTATTTTGGCTGCTTTCATGTCCCTTTGACAGACATCTTTAAATCGCAAGCGTGGGCGACCTGTTTTCCTCTTTCCTGAAGCAAGTTCACCATATAGGAGGTCCTTCGGGATGCGGCCGGGGCTCATTCTTTTGACATGTCCTAGCCACCTCAGGCGTCTTTCACTAAGAATTGAGAACATGCTTTGGGTATTGGCACGCGTTAGTACCTCACTATTAGGTACTTTTTCTTGCCATTTAATACCAAGGATGCGGCGCAAGCATCTCAAATGGAAGCTGTTAAGTTTACGCTCTTGTGATGTATAAGTGGTCCATGTCTCGCTCCCATATAGTAGTGTACTGATGACACAGGCTCGATAGACGCACAGTTTGGTTTTCTCCGTTAGCTTGGTGTTTTGCCAGACCCGCTTATTTAGTTTAGCCATTGTTGCGGCTGCCTTGCCAATTCTGCTGTTTATTTCTTCTTCAATGGACAGTGTATTGGAGACCTTGGATCCCAAGTAGGTGAAGCTGTCCACAACCTCCAAGTTTTCATTATCGATATTTATGGTAGGAGGAGGTCGAGTGTCTTGGGCCATGATGTTTGTCTTTTTCAAGCTGATTTGCAGACCAAATTCTTTGCAGGCATTGGAGAAGCTTGACACGAGTTGTTGCAAACCAGATTCTGTATGTGCTGTTAGTGCCGCATCATCCGCAAATAGTAGCTCTCGAATTAGGACATCCGTCGTTTTGGTCTTGGCTCGGAGGCGGGCAGTGTTGAAAAGTCCTCCATCAGCTCTGGTATGTAACCAGATTCCCTCACTGCTATCCTTGAATGCGTATCGAAGAAGTACAGAGAAGAATATTGCGAAGAGTGTTGGTGCGAGTACACAACCTTGTTTAACTCCGCTGCTGACAGGGAAGGCCTCTGACTTAGCTCCATCGAACTGTACTGTGCCAAGCATATTTTCATGGAACTGTCTGATGATGGCAAGTAGGTGAGGGGGACATCCAATTTTTGCCAGTATTTGGAATAGCCCGTTGCGACTGACTAAGTCGAAGGCTTTTGTAAGGTCCACAAATGCAATGTATAGTGGCATCTGCTGCTCTCTGCATTTTTCCTGGAGCTGTCGTATGGAGAACACCATGTCTATGGTAGACCGACCGGACCGGAAACCACACTGAGATTCTGGATAGACGCGGGATGCTAGGCTTTGTAAACGTTTTAGTATAACGCGGGCAAAGGTCTTTCCTACAATACTAAGGAGTGAAATGCCGCGATAATTATTGCAATCACTCCTATCACCTTTGTTTTTATATAGTGTCACTATATTTGCATCCTTTAGGTCTTGGGGGATGTAGCCCTGTTCCCAGCAGAGGGACAGAATCTCGTGCAATGGTTGGAGTAAAGCTGTCTTGCCACTCTTTAGAACCTCTGGTGGTATTCCATCATTCCCAGGCGCTTTTCCACAAGCTAGACTGTCAATTGCTTTGCTCAGCTCTTCCTGTGTGGGCACGACATCAAGTTCTTCCATGAGTGGCATATCTGGGATGTCATCTAGAGCGGTGCTGGAGACTGTGGTAACTGTTGAATACAATTCCAGATAATGCTCAACCCACCGTTTTAGCTGTGCTGCCTGGTCTTGAATAATTTCTCCATTTTTGGACTTTAGGGGAGCAGCTTTTGACGTCAAGGGGCCCGTTGCCTTTTTGATGTTTTCGTACATGACTTTTGCATTGCCCATGTCTGCAGCTGATTGTATACTGGAACAGAGCTTAAGCCAGTAGGTATTGACACATTTACGTGCAACCTTTTGGGCAAGTGACTTAGCTGTTTTTAAAGCATGCAAATTGTCAGGTGTAGGCTTTTCCTTGTAAGCCATAAGAGCTTTCCTTTTTGCTTCAGTGACGGGTTTCATCTCGTCCCAATGTTCATCAAACCAGTCCGTGTTTTTGTGAGATTTTTTGCCAAAGGCTTGTATTGCGGATGTATAGATTGTGTCTCTCAGTTGCGTCCATTTGGAGTCAATGGTGACGCATGGGGACATCTTTGAGAGACTTTCCTTCACCTTGTCTTTGAACAGCTGCGCTATCGCAGGGTCTTTCATGCAGGAGGTATTGATGCGTGGACTTCCCTTTTTCTTTGTGTGGTACGAGTTTTTCCTCATTATTCGTACTTTGCTGGCGACAAGGGAATGATCCGTGTCACAGTCGGCACTGTGATAGCTGCGAGTGAGTAGGACGCTAGCTAGTTGTGCACGCCTGGTGATAATGAGGTCCAGCTGGTGCCATTGGTGGGATCGAGGGTGTCTCCAAGATACTTGATGTATATCCTTGCACTTGAAGAAAGTGTTGGTCACACACAAGCCTCGTGAGCAGCACAATTCCAGAAGCCTTTGTCCATTTTCATTTAACTTTCCTCTTCCAAATAGTCCAAGGCAGGTGGGCCAGGCTTCGTGGTCGCTCCCCACTCTAGCATTGAAATCTCCTAGGAGATAGATTGCCTCGTCTTTGTGGATGCCGGCTATTGCCTGGTCTAACGCTCCATAGAACTGGTCCTTCTCTTCCGGAGTTGAATAGAGTGTTGGGGCATACACACTAAGAATGTTTGCTGGGCCCGCAGTTGTTCTGAGTCTTAGAGTGAGGATCCTCTCCGTGCCTGATGACGGTGGTTCAATGGATGGTAGAAGAGTGTTTTTAACAGCGAAACCCACACCATGCTGTCTAGGTTCGTCTTTCGGTCTGCCTTGCCAGAAGAAGGTGTAATTGGCCTCTTTGAGTGAACCGTTGTCTGGGAGCCTGGTCTCCTGAAGGCATGCTATGTCAATCTTTAGCCTTTTAAGTTCTCTATCGATTATTCCTGTCTTCCGTGTGTCGTTTATGGACTGCAGATCATCAGTGATGCCGGGACACATAGTCCTCACGTTCCAGCTAGCGATTCGAAGAGCTGGGGTCTTCTTTTTCTTTTTTGTATTTCTTGGTGCAGGGCTTAGTGGCCCACTTGTTGAGTGGTACTCTAATCTCCACGCACCCAGTGGAGAAGGCAGGCCATGACGGGATAGCACCTATTTGACTGGGGGCTGCCCAGTTTGAGGCGGGCGGTAGCTGTCCAGTGAGACATTGGTAGTCTCTCCCACCGTCGGAAGCAGCCCCTGGCGCCTAGCTCTACGTCAATTGAGCTTTGGCTTATAACCGGTAACTGCTGCTTCCCGTGTTTTGTCGACACCTTGCGGCGACGCTGGAGTGTCCTCTCCAGAGGTGATGCAAGCCTGGGCGGGTATTATGGAGAATTAGCTGCTGCCCATACAGCATATCCCCCCTCTCCACGTCAATGGTGTAACCAAGGGAACGACTTGCGTCGATGCAGCTTGGCTGCCATTGGCGTCGCAGGAGCTGCCGGTATGTACATAAGTCTTATGTATAGACCGCCTGTAGGTGCTCCAATTCCTGGATTTTTCTTTCAGGGTTTACTCCCTTAGCCTTTCCCGCAAGGCAGGTATAGCCGCAAGGCAGCGGAGGATTTGTATTCGGAGTTTCCTTCTCCTAGATGAACTACCAGCCAAGGTTTTAACGAGCATCATCTACCCGTAGGGGTGCCAGAACCGGGGTTTGAACCCGTGACCGATTTATATTTTTATTTTAGAATTGTTTTGTACCGCAGCGCACTAACACTTTGACCACCGCGCCCCCCAAGCGTCAATGTTTATAAATAACATTAAACATGATCAGACCAACTTTTTAAGACGACTTGATTTCTTTGTTTGTGAATACTCAGTACCCCCGACCACATCACCATACTTCATGTACCCGCGCCGATCACTTTCACTTTACTTATCTCCAACCATCATCCGCTGCAGAAGCTCCAAATTTGGCCAAGTAAATTGAACCAAATACGCGTTGCTTTCCCTCCGTTTCTTCTCCCCGGATACGGCGACCAAATCTAATCTTCTCGCCTCACTGTTAAGTGTGTACGCAGCCAGCACTTCGTCTTCATAAAAATGGCCGTGGTGGGAACTTAGCACTGCAAACTTGTTACGACCAATCAAACGGCGCGTCGCTTACTCACAGAGAGACGACCTGCATCTGATTGTTATTGCAAATGTGATTGGCTCCAATCACATCGGTAGAAATTAAAGAGGAAACGGAAGTAACGCCGGGTTTGATTTGAAGCGTTTGTTTGTTGGCCGGATTGTTGATATTGTTGGCGTAATCCCAGTTGCATGAGCCATGGATAGTTGGCCCCTATGGAAAATTTCGTGGATAATGCTCCTCCCAACCCGTGTGAATTACTCAGGATATGTGATTAAATTATATAATGTATACAAGGATTTGTGTAGTCGATTTGTTGTAATTTGTAGATGTTTATTCGTGCCATATAGTCGAGCCACATGCGCGTTCGGCTGGCGCACTGAGAGTAGCTGGTTCAAGTCTCTGAAAGCAGAGATCTTGTTCCTGTGGCTAAGGTTGTCTATAAGTCCAGCCAGCTCCGATGGATACCTGACAAAAAGGGTGGACATTGTGCCACATAATCAAGTCATAGCCGTGGCCTGTGAACGCTGCGTCACTTGCCGATAAGCCAGCATGGTCTGTGGGCTTTAATGAGAACGTAGGACGCAATGATCATCTACACAGAAGAAGCGTCGGTAATTACAAAAAAAAAAAACAACTGATATTGTTTCCGCGGAATATAAAGCCAAAAGTCTTTTAGCCCAATTCAAATATAAACAAATCATCTATAAAACGAATTGTATAATTGCTAAGTTTCACGTTTAGAGGACTAGGTTCCATAACCTTTACGGCCACTAAGAGGCTGTTTGCTTTTTTCCCTTGTCGGTGTGTGTGTATGTACCTCTGCTTGGTTTAGACAACATAAATTATCCTAACATGTCAAAATTCGTCTCTTTATTAAATAGCTGGTGCCTTTATTGTTTGTAGAGTTGTTCATATCAGCAACTGATCACGTGTCAATGCAGGGAATTCGACTATTTTTTTTCTACGTTAATTCAGGAGTATATAGAAGTAATGATAAGAATTGATGGTAACAAGGTTAAGGTTAGAGGTTTATGTAAAGCTAAGAATGAAGGGCGTTAGGTTAGGATAAAGCTAAGAATAAAAAGGGTTAGTGTTATGAGTTTAAAGTAATTGGTGTTTAGGGGTTAGGAAAAATGCTAAGTTGGTTTTGGTAACTTTGAAATGAGGATATTGTTACTTTTCAATTGAAAGGCGGGAAAGAGTCGACCAGATCAACTTTGTTCAACGACCTGACCCTGAACTAATTCCAAGATATCGACAACGCGGTCGTCAAGCGGTTATTCCATATTACAGCCAGATGATGAGAAAGATCGCCAGATTTGGGGTTTTCCCGCTGACATTTTGGGTGATGAACAGTGAGTTTCCTAGGACCACACACGTGACGGCCTTCAAGATTAAAGGTTCATGGCGTCCTCAAATCAAATGTGGTGGATGTCACTGACTAACCTCTCAATTTTGTTGTTGTTGTAGTCTTCGCCAAAACTTGAATATTTTGAATCCACTTGCAAGGAGTTTCAAGTAAACTTTCTGGAAAGATTCTCCCTTTTAAAACTACGTTTCAATAGATTTGCAGGCTGTATGTCACATGTCAGCAGGAGTAAATAACCGATCAATTAAGTGATGTTTATACACAGCAAAAGCAAAGTTAAATAAATAGAGTTGTTTGGCACCTACTGGTTGACTACGGGTAAAATCACTGACATGTCACTACAGGTGAAATCACTGACATGTCACTACAGGTGAAATCACTTGTATGTCACTATAGGTGAAATCACTGACATGTCACTACAGGTGGAATCAATGACATGTCACCATAGGTTCAAATCACTGACATGTCACTACAGGTGAAATCAATGACATGTCACTACAGGTGAATCACTGACATGTCACTACAGGTGAAATCAATGACATGTCACTACAGGTGAAATCAATGACATGTCACTACAGGTGAAATGAGTGACATGTCACTACAGGTGAAATCAATGACATGTCACTATAGATGAAATCACTGACATGTCACCATTGGTGAAATCACTAGCATGTCACTACAGATGAAATCATTGGCATGTCAATACAAGTGAAATCACTGACATGTCACGACAGGTGAAATCACTGACGTATCACTGATTCAATAAAATGATAACACACTAAAATAATGGAGATCAGTTTAAGGATAATGTGTGAGTTGTGTGTGTGTGTTGTGTGTGTGTTGGGTGTGTGTGTTGGGTGTGTGTTGGGTGTGTGTGTTGGGTGTGTGTTGGGTGTGTGTTGTGTGTGTGTTGGGTGTGTGTTGTGTGTGTTTTCAAATTTGTACATGTGTTTTCTAAATGTTATGTGCTTGTATGAACGTGTCTTTGTGTGCGTGTATTTGTTCGTATCTGTGAGTGTGCGTGTGCGCGCGTGTGTGTGTAAGTGTGTATTTATGTGTACCATGTGTTTTCATTGTCTTTCAACACGACTTATATTGACCCCATTATTCGCACCTTGGAATTGTGCCATTAACAATTTTGGTTGTCTCTAACATCCACTGCGAATATTCACATATTTTATATTTTGGTTTGTTTGTATTTTTTTCTTCTTAAATCAATCATCCGAAATGCTATTAAATATTTTCAACGTAAACAACAGGGAATTATTTCCCTTACCTCGGCCCATGATGTCATTGTCTGAACCCTGTAGCAGTGTAGTACTAACACAAAAAATACATTTTACAGAATTGATTGAAAGGAGATTTTCCATGTAGAATATGCCAAAAAGATAAATATTTTCTATGCGGTACTGAATCAAATTATATTGTCTGTCGATACCGTCTGCAAACAAGGTCTGCAAACATAGTCTCTGTCCAAATTGAATGTTAAACCGTCGTTTGACATAAATCCGTTTGAGATATTTGTTAGCCCTGTCAAGCTAAGCAATTTGAAATCTTCCTTTCATCTCGAAGTTTGTAATGCCCCTGGAGAGATGGATCCATTCGTGTTACGTTAGTCTGGGGAAATTCCCAAGGGTGACCGAAAATCGAGGAGAGTGTATGTTGATTTGAATAAAAGATCATAAGTTGAACAAACAAAACTTGGGGATTAAATTTAAAGTAGATCTTAGCTATTACAGTAGATACAAAGCTTTAGTATTACATGTAATGACAAGGGATCGGTGTATAGGTATTGTGTTACAGTGAACAGCAAAAGCGGATGTTGATGGTGTGTGGTGCAGCGCTCTTTGTCCACGCTACTTCAGCGGTGAATAGAAAGGACACGAAAGTCTTGGGATTGCTACATCTCTATCAAATCTGTGTTCCTGGATCTGCTTAAGGGACGTTGGCCTTTCGGAGCTGGTCCCCAGACTCCATGGTCAGGAGGGATTTTTTTTTAAAAAAAAGAAGAAATTCTGAAAAACCAATATTTTAAGTTGTTAACAAAAGCAATTTTTCTTAAATTCAGACCAATTTCCTTTTAGCTGAATTATTTTAAACATTTTAGCTGATTCGAAACTAAAGCACTCATTCATAAAGAACTGGTTAGAATGAAATTAATTGTGTATTGAGAAAATGTGAAAACCGTTAAATCTACTGACTGGTGTTATCTCAACTAGTTGAATCTTCTGATCTGGTCTTTTATCCGCTAAGTTAATCTTCCGAATTGGTCTTTTCTCAACTAATTTAATCTTCCAATTGGTCTTTTCTCAACTAATTTAATCTTCCGAATTGGTCTTTTCTCCCCTAATTTAATCTTCTGAATTGGTCTTTTCTCAACTAATTTAATCAACCGAATTGGTATTTTCTCAACTAATTTAATCTTCCGAATTGGTCTTTTCTAAACTAATTTAATCTTCTGATACTTGGACATCAGTACTATGAACAATTTTTAAAGTAGAGGGAAATAATCTCATTTAGAAGAAGTTCCGCAAGAAAATATTTTAATAAAAGGAAGTCTTTCTCTCATAAAGTACATGTATATTTGAGTTTCCTAGTTGAGGTTGATCTAAGAGTTGAGTGCGCCATGCAATTAGGCCGGGCAGTAGAGCGCCTGGCTGGCCACTCAGAACTTGATGGCATGGAGGTAAATGGGTCGGGGTGGGGGGGGGGAGGACAATAACTCTGTTTACCGTTACGTGGCGCTGACATGCAGACACGAGTAGATATTACGAGGCATTATCATTAAGATGAAACAATTCTCAAAACTTGCTTCGGACAGGGTTGTTGTAAAATGGACTGCGAACCTTTGTATATGCCGATTCTTCTTGTACACTAGTCTAAATTAAAGAGGAACTATCACGCCAGAAGAACGATCAAGGGCGGATTAAGACTGCACGGGGCCCTGGGCTGCAATCAAACGGGGGCCCTATCCAGCCAGCATTCTTAAAATAAAATGATTGTTAACAGCTAATATAAGACTGTAGCTAAATTTTAATAATGAAAAAAAAAACGAACACGAAGAAATAACTGTTTGATGTGTTCGCGGTAGTTATAATTGAGTGTGAAAAAAAAAAAAAATATAGGGCCTTGCTGTGAATGGAACCCGACACCGGTAGCCCCACGAGCATGTACTATACCCACACGGCCAGCGGAACTTCTCGAAAATGGGAAATTTTAAAAATATAAACTATATTTTATATCATGCGAAGTGAATCAATTAAAGTTTTTCGATTATTAGGTACTATCAATACTATCATGTCTGAACGCGATAAGTTGTATAGATAGTATTAATTAATTGATTATATTTTAAAGGGTTCGTGCAAACTTTTGTACACTTTTATTATAAAATATAAAAAGTTTGGGGGCCCCTAAACCGTCGGGGGCCCGTGGCTTTAGCCCGTTCAGCCCCCCCCCCCTTAATCCGCCATAGAGTACGGTAGATATAATGTTATACTAACAGGGTAGGTGTGTGCCTGACAAGACGTCACAGAACAATTAATCAAACCTAACAAGTTACAAATGATATTATCCGAAACTTGTTACGGATGTTAGTAAATAAGTTACACAAAAAACGTAGTCTCGTCGGATGTCGATGAATCACGTACACATAATACTCATTGCATATCTCAAAAACTTGAAGCAAATAAACAAACTATTCTCACATTAAAGTAAGTCAGGGGTATTCTTGCGTCATGCTTGTTGTAACTACCACGTCAAACATAAAGCACTGGTTGCAGTTTTTAACAAAATATAATAGTAATAAACATATAGAGTATTTCCATTAATAACAAACTTCGCTCCTGGTAATCGAAGCCGTCTCCCACGGGTCGGTAATGATACATTTCTGATCATACAACGCAATACAACACGACCGCTGAGACACAGCATAAACGTTCGCTATTTAAGTTTTTAATTAGCGTCTCAATGCTTTTGAAATCTATAGCAGGCAAAACGTTTTTTATTGACGTTCTTAACCTTTGAAACATCCACCAATGGACGCATGTCGGACAGAAGGAATGCGGACAGAAGGAAGGCGGACAGAAGGAAGGCAGACAGAAGGAATGCAGACAGAAGGAAGGCAGACAGAAGGACAGCAGACAGATGGAAGGCAGACAGAAGGAAAGCAGACAGATGGAAGGCAGACAGAAGGGAGGCAGACAGAAGGAAGGCAGACAGAAGGAAGGCGGACAGAAGGAAGGCGGACAGAAAGAAGACAGACAGAAGGAAGGCAGACAGAAGGAAGGCAGACAGAAGGAAAGCAGACAGATGGAAGGCAGACAGATGGGAGGCAGATAGATGGAAGGCAGACAGAAGGAAGGCGGACAGAAGACAGGCGGACAGAAAGAAGACATACAGAAGGAAGGCAGACAGAAGGAAGGCAGACAGAAGGAAAGCAGACAGATGGAAGGCAGACAGAAGGGAGGCAGACAGAAGGAAGGCGGACAGAAGGAAGACAGACAGAAGGAAGGTAGACAGAAGGAAGGCAGACAGATAGAAGGAAGGCAGAAGGAAGACAGACAGATAGAAGGAAGACAGAAGGAAGGCAGACAGAAGGAAAGCAGACAGATGGAAGGCAGACAGATGGGAGGCAGATAGATGGAAGGCAGACAGAAGGAAGGCGGACAGAAGGAAGGCAGACAAAAAGAAGGCAGACAGAAGGGAGGCAGACAGAAGGAAGGCGGATAGAAGGAAGGCAGACAGAAGGAAGGCAGACAGAAGGAAGGCGGACAGAAGGAAGGCAGATAGATGGAAGGCAGACAGAAGGAAGGCAGACAGAAGGAAGGCAGACAGAAGGAAGACGGACAGAACAAAGGCGGAATGAAGGAAGGCAGACAAAAGGAAGGCAGACAGAAGGAAGGCAGACAGAAGGAAGGCAGACAGAAGGAAGGCAAGGAAGGCAGACAGAAGGAAGGCAGACAGAAGGAAGGCAGACAGAAGGAAGGCAGACAGAAGGAAGGCAGACAGAAGGAAGGCAGATAGATGGAAGGCAGACAGATGGAAGGCAGATAGAAGGAAGGCAGACAGAAGGAAGGCAGATAGATGGAAGGCAGACAGAAGGAAGAAGGACAGAACAAAGGCGGAAAGAAGGAAGGCAGACAAAAGGAAGGCAGACAGAAGGCAGATAGATGGAAGGCAGACAGAAGGAAGGCAGATAGATGGAAGGCAGACAGATGGAAGGCAGACAGAAGGAAGGCAGACAGAAGGAAGACGGACAGAACAAAGGCGGAAAGAAGGAAGTAAGACAAAAGGAAGGCAGACAGAAGGAAGGCAGACAGAAGGAAGGCAGACAAAAGGAAGGCAGACAGAAGGAAGGCAGACAGAAGGAAGGCAGACAGAAGGAAGGCAGACAGAAGGAAGGCAGACAGAAGGAAGGCAGACAGAAGGAATGTGGAAAGAAGGAAGGCGGAGAGATGAAAGGCGGAGAGAAGGAAGACGGAGAGAAGGAAGAAGGCGGCACACGCTTTATGTAGAGGTTATACCATATTGAATTTGACTTAAAGTTTCGAGGCGAAGTTTATTAGTGGTTTGTAACACTTCAAGTTAATTATTGAAAACAACAATAACAAACAAACAAAAAAAAAAAAAAAAAAAAAAAAAAAAAAT
>MUZC01002468.1:801285-817537 GCA_002072015.1 Radix auricularia
AAACCAACAACAACAAACTAAAAAATAAACAAACAAACAAAGAGTTTTATTCAAATAGTCTCCTTCATGATGATTGTTATTAAATGAGTTTGATGGCTGTTGCACACATGAACCAGAGGATCAAAGACTTTGACCCTTGTACAGTCGGAATGAGGAGCTGATGGGTAAGATTTAATTACTATTTATGAATTTATAATCTCCGGGTAAAATAACGTATTTTTTTTTCAAATATCAGGAAATTACGTGTTAATTAAGCCCCTGGTTCTCAAACGAGTTTTTTTTTCAACCACGTGATAATTTCTTCCTGTTAAAATAACAAACCTAGCAGGAGCCTTTTTATTACAATCAATTGTTTTAATGTGTCTCATAAAATAAATACTCAGATGTGAATGGTAAAACAGAAATCTATAAAAACAGTTATCGGAATGGGGTCATTGAAACAAATTTTAGAGCCCCTGCTTTTGATAAACTGAGCTTTACTTCTTGAAAGAATTCCTCATTTAGTGTTGCGTGAAATAACTAAGCAGAGGAAAAAAAAGCAGCGGAAGAAAATAAAAGTAAGGAGAAAGATTCCAGAAAAACGAATACTTTAAATTATACTGACCATCGAAAAAGAATAAAAATCAATGCTACATGCTTCTTTCTCTTTTCCAGGCAGACTTTTCAATATCAAGACCGTGCACTGAAGGCAGCCGAGAGACAGAACTCTCCAATCCGGAATCATTTTCATGACGGCTTGTCAGTTTAAATCATTTTGTTCTTGCCGTACTGTAGAGGCATGAGAGCACTAAACGTGAATATGGTCAAATTCATTTCTGGCTTTCTCGAATTCTTGGCTCTCTAAGAGTTGCTCTTCAGCGTTTGAAAATATTTTTGTTTTGTTTGCATTATTAGGTCCCTGACAGTGCAAACCACTAAATCAGAGACGGGTCAATACAAAAGTAATTTAATGATTTTATTTTTTAGTATTTTATTCTCTAGTTTTACAGTACACTTGGATAAAATGGATTCTTGGATACTATGAAGACTTGGATACTATGAAGACGGATACTATGGAGACTTGGATACTATGGAGACTTGGATACTATGAAGACTTGGATACTATGGAGACTTGGATACTATGGAGACTTGGATACTATGGAGACTTGGATACTATGGAGACTTGGATACTATGGAGACTTTGATACTATGGAGACTTTGATACTATGGAGACTTGGATACTATGGAGACTTGGATACTATGGAGACTTGGATACTATGGAGACTTGGATACTATGGAGACTTGGATACTGTGTATAACCTCTGTAACGGAGGTTTAGCAACAAAATTTGGGGTCTTCTTCACTAAGATGGTTTGTTTCTGCTGAAAATTACTCTTATTGCGTTCTAAAAAAATTTAATTTGAGTTAATGCGAATGTTATTTCTTCAAATTCACAAGTATTTCTGAGGTGTTCGTTACACGTTTAAATAAATTATGACACAAAAAACCTGACAAAGGCAAACGGTTGTAACCTTCAGTCCAGCTGGTGTTCATGTGAGATGGTATTCCGTTTTAAATTCCAAGAAAGGAAGTGTCTCTTTAGAATGGACACATTCATCTTCCGCCAATTACTCGTAAAATACTTTAAAAAACTGAAAAGTTTAATTTGTTGTTGCGTATTAAGACATTTTAAGACATAATTTACCAGAGTTTCCACGGGTTATACCTAAGGCGTGTCTTCAATGAACGCTTTTCACTCTTCTCAATCATAATGAAAAAAAAAAAGTAACAATAATAACATCCGGCAAGCTTCTAGATTTCCCTGTCATCTCACGTTGTTAGTGTCACCAGATTTTAGCACATGGATGTTGTCCCAGTGTTGGCGTCACGCACCGCCGGTGTCCTGGGCTCGGAGCGTGATTCAATGAACCGTGTAATGAAGGAGAGAAAAACTAATACGACGTTACGTAAGTCTTGGGGAAAAGCCTTTGGATTAATGGCTACGGACGTTTGTAACGACCAAACTGCGCTTAAGGACCAATGAAATTATTCGGCACACAAATTTTAATATTTGATTGGGAAAAAAAACAATAAGGACCAATGAAATTATTCGGCACACAACTATTTGATTGGGAAACAACAATTACAAGAAAAAGAACAAGACAGGGGAAAAGAAACAGATGAAGCAGTATGACGATTACATATTTAAAAATATAAAGGAAGCTGGAGAAGAAGAACAAAAAGAACATCGAGAGAGAGAGAGAAGGAGAGATAGAGGGAGAGAGAGACAGAATGAGAGAGAGAGAGAGAGCAGGAGAGATAGAGAGAGAGAGAGCATGAGAGAGAGAAAGGAGAGATAGAGAGAGAGAGAGAAAGTGAGAAAGAATGGGATCTAAATGAAATGAAAGAGGGGAAAATAGACCAATAGATGAAGAACTTATGGATTGATGGACGGGTAAGTGAATACATGTGTAGATGGATGAGTGGAAAGAATGAAGCAAACACATTATAAGGAGACAGAAAAGAAAGAATTCTGGATGCTTCCATCATCAATAGCCCCAAATCGAGCTCTTTAAGTGGCCTAATTTTTCTCAGCTATGGCAGAAAATTGAGAAATAATTGCCGCCTTCATTAATTTTTAAAATCATGAAATAAATTTTAAAGAAATAATGACGTGATTCTTAATTATCTCTATTTTCAAGGCACGCACAATTTATGTAATTTCATATGAAACCCATTCTAAAAACTGGAATGAATTGCACAAAATTACGTTATCAAATCTCCAATCGTTGCACAGTAGGAAAAGTGTTTTTTTTTTTTTTTTTTTTTTAAATTAAATTGTGATTTTGGATTTTTTTCTATACAAGGGACATAAGGATTGCGCGGATAGTTATTGTTCTTTCCCGATTTATTTACAACAATTTAAGTTGGCCTGTAAGGAAAATGTAATAAAGATTTCTACTGAAACATTCCCACTAGTAAATCTTGCGAAGAAGATACAAAGAGTTGGACAAAGTTTTCAAATTGGTCGCTCTATGAGAAGTGTTCAATGATGTCATTTAAATAATAAATAACGCGATCTCTGAAAACGTTCCTTCATCTCACATGCCTTTAAGACAAACAAACTAAAAGACATCACCCCTACCTTTGGGACAAACAAACTAAAAGACATCTCCCAAACCTTTGGGACAAACAAACTAAAAGACATCTCCCAAACCTTTGGGACAAACAAACTAAAAGACATCACCCACACCTTTGGGACAAACAAACTAAAAGACATCTCCCAAACCTTTGGGACAAACAAACTAAAAGACATCTCCCAAACCTTTGGGACAAACAAACTAAAAGACATCTCCCAAACCTTTGGGTCAAACAAACTAAAAGACATCTCCCAACCCAGCCCCCAGTCGTCGTTAAAAGAACATGAATTCACCTTTGACTATTTCATCTGTTTCTAGTTGTGTGTGGAATTTTTTAAAAATAAAACCACATAACACAACTATCGTGAATAAGTTAGTACACATCTTGAATTGCGCACCATCTCCCCCCTCCCCCCTCACCCACTTTCCCACTCGTGAACCACTTATCACTACTCTATAATGAACGCAAATTTCCTTCGCTTAAGTTGAGTCAATAAATGGTATCTAGTTATCCTAAACAACTTTCGATTAATCGCTTCCAATGGCTGTGGAATTAGTTATATGAATTATAGATGAGATGCGCATTTGCTAATTGAAAAAAAATATCAACTAGTATTTTTGTAATGCATTTGTTGTAAAAAAAAAAAAATCTGTTAAAATGAAAACTTCATCTTTTTTTTTATTTACGTGGGAGGATTCATTTAATTTTTGTTATAACGACGGGCAAAATAAAATAAAAATGAAGGCAAAAAATATGAAGACAATTTTTAAAAAGGGGGAAATTAACCCAATACATGTAAAAAGAAGATTTAATTTTGTTCAGAGGAACAAAAAAATCTGACTTCGTCAATAATACAATGCACATTTCTTGATTGCAAAATATGGCAATGCCCAAAAATGATAATATTGATAATTATAAAGTAGAAGAATATTGTTTTATTAAAATAAATAATGCCTGTGCCTCTCGTCATAGAAGTAAAATTTCAAAACTTTTTAATTAATAACGATGCTGATGTTCTCCCATACAATTGTCCCATCTATGACAAGAAAAACTTTAAGACATCTGATTGTTTGTAAAAAAAAAAATGCAACAAAGAAATAAAATGAATATACGAAGTAAGTAACAAAAGCTCTTCGCTTTATGTTGTGTGGAAAATTATCTTATTTGTTATGACGCTGTCCTATCCCAACTCATTTTAAATTTTCACATTCTCAACTTCAGAAGTTCAGTAGGTGTCAGCTTTGTTATTGTTAACTTCGAAGGCCTTTATGGCTGAAGAGTTGAACTTTCTTTGAGTCATGCATCTTTAAGTTTTATTTTACCCTATGGTATATTTGACCCGCTAGCTAATCCTTTATAATTTATATTAACGAATCCGTTTCCGACAATCCGGCCACCAAGATTGTTTTCGGTTTTACATTTTCAATATTTATAGAGCACGGAAATAAAACTTTGCCTGAATCTTAAACGATCAAACATAGATGTCTTTACTTAGACACGAGGGTACCGATTGGGGGTAAACAAAAATGTATTTTCTTAGACACAAGTGTAGTGCTAGGGGGTAAACAAAAATGTCTTTACTTAGACACGAGGGTACCGATTTGGGGTAAACAAAAATGAGGCGGGGGGGGGGGGCGGGTGTTTTTCAGAAATGACATGACTTAACTGACACAAACAGACATCAGTACCGGTGTCTGTCGCAAGACGTCTGGCATTTACCTGGAGCAGTGCCACGTTTTGTATAGATTTTCTCAGATTAAGCTCTATGAGATGTAAGTCATACCTGCTATGAAGTGTCCCCCAGGTGAGTATTAAATTCTTTCAATGTTAAAGAGAGGCCAGGTGTTTGTGACTTGTTACTTTATCTCACCATCATCTGCAACATACGTTATCAGACGATAACAAAGTTACTTTCAACCACCAAACGTAACAATTCCGAATTGCCACGACCCCCCCCCCCCGGCCGCTGTTAGGTTATCCTAAAAAGTTACAAACTTTTTTATTGTTTATATTGCAGGGGCTCTTTCTACACAGAATATGTTACACGTCTTACGCTTATCCACGGGTTGTCCTCTTGTCTTGCATTTGATCAGGTTTGAAAGTTTATGGTGTCGTGGTTTTCCTGGCATATTCAGACAAACCTTTCAACGCCTCAATCTCCTGACATATTCAGTTTTCAGACAAACCTTTCAACGCCTCAATCTCCTGACATATTCAGTTTTCAGACAAACCTTTCAACGCCTCAATGTCCTGACACATTCAGACAAACCTATCAACGCCTCAATGTCCTGGTACATTCAGGCAAACCTTTCAACGCCTCAATGTCCTGACACAGTCAGACAAATCTTTCAACGCCTCAATGTCCTGACACAGTCAGACAAATCTTTCAACGCCTCAATGTCCTGGCACATTCAGGCAAATCTTTCAACGCCTCAATGTCCTGGCACAGTCAGACAAACCTTTCAACGCCTCAATGTCCTATCACAGTCAGACAAATCTTTCAACGCCTCAATGTCCTGACACAGTCAGACAAATCTTTCAATGCCTCAATGTCCTGGCACAGTCATACACATCTTTCAACGCCTCAATGTCCTGACACAGTCAGACAAATCTTTCAACGTCTCAATGTCCTGGCACATTCAGGCAAATCTTTCAACGCCTCAATGTCCTGGCACAGTCAGACAAACCTTTCAACGCCTCAATGTCCTGAGACAGTCAGACAAATCTTTCAACGCCTCAATGTCCTGACACAGTCAGACAAATCTTTCAACGCCTCAATGTCCTGACACAGTCAGACAAATCTTTCAACGCCTCAATGTCCTGGCACAGTGAGACAAATCTTTCAACGCCTCAATGTCCTGGCACAGTCAGACAAATCTTTTAACGCCTCAATGTCCTGGCACAGTCAGACAAATCTTTCAACGCCTCAATGTCCTGGCACAGTCAGACAAACCTTTCAACGCTTCAATTTCCTGGCACAGTCAGACAAATCTTTCAACGCCTCAATGTCCTGACACAGTCAGACAAATCTTTCAACGCCTCAATGCCAGAACTGAAGAAGGAAGATGTGTATGTGGTTGTTTTTGCAAACGTACAAATTTTCAAGTTATCCTTTAAAAAATATAGATTCTAGACTATGTCATATATATTTTTTTCAAATTTAGGGCGTATTTCGTTATGTCGGCCACTATTTGTTAAGTGTGCATGTGTATGCGACGATTGAAATTCGGTTTTAGTTGTGCTGAGCTAACTTTTAAGAATGCAATCTAAATACAAAAGTGTTCACACAAACATACACGTGTACACACAAACATTCACGCAACTTTATCCCCAAATAATACACATTACAACTATTTTCAGAAATATTTTGTTCAATTTTGTTCCTGTTATAAACAATCCTATTTACCGATGAGATCCTAGACCCAATATGCTGCTGTTTCACTCAGGGGTGATATTCAATATTTATTTCTGTTCTCCGATGCGATATTAATCTGTGTAAATTCTATCAATCATGCACCCTCCACCTTTTTTTACAACCCCGGCCTTCCGTTTTCGATTATTTGTTTCTAGATATTAGATAATATATTTGCCAGGTTAAATTAAGATATATCTAATAGTTTAAGAAACGTACGTGAAACATAGATATACAATTTTAAGAAAAAAATTGATCTTCGCACGAAGGAGTTAACACATTTAGTTTAAATACTTGTAGAATTTCATATGGGTTATCAGGATTCTGAGTATTAAGTTTGGTCTAAATCTGTGCATCTATTATTGTGGTAGCCTAAATACGATAAATTGCATTATAATATAATATAATATAATATAATATAAAATAATATAATATAATATAATAGGAATTGATATCGCTGTAGATTTCTTTAAGTTGCACTAAACTTTAGTAAGTAATGCACAATTAAAGGCTTATATTCAAACAAGAAGTTGGAAACTTAGTGATAATTAAGAAAGGGAACAGGCTTTTATTAGCATAGGAAAAAAAAAGAGCAACTAAAAATGATTCAAGACACATACAATAAACATATTTAAGTAGATATATATATATACGACATCGAACAGTAACACATTTGTAGTAGTAAACTATTTGTAACAGCGACAGTAGATAAGGAAAGAACGGCATTTCCCCTTCAAAAGGGCAATAGCTACTTTACCCATAGCGCCAAATACTAAATTATAAATTCTATACATTTAATGAGGTTCCTTAACAAAATTTAAATAAACAAAAGCAATAGTATTTAAGAGGCTTCAAGAAAACATGCGCACGGTACTTGTACAAAACAAGATTATCTATAGCGGGCAACTTAAAATACCACCTTTTTGTTGTTTTTTGTGTGTGTTTTAAATATGGAGATGATAAACATATTTTATTAGGTTGAATCTACTTGTGTCCGGTAGTCAAAGTTTAAACTATATATTTGTACACTTTTTTAAATTATAGCCTTTATCCTAGGGGGCCATCCATAAAGTACGTGACGCTATTTTTGAACATTTTTACCCCCCCTCCCCTCCTCCGTGTCACAAACTGTCACAAATCTCGGAACCCCCCCCCACCCCCTAAAGTACGTCAAACTTTCGCAAAAAAAAAATGTTTTTTTAAAAAAAAAATTAACTAAATAAATACAATCTAATATACAATACCGCGACATCACACATGACCGGACACCCCCTCCCCCCTGTCACAAGCTGTCACACTTNTGTTAAGAGCATTGATGCTTTAAAAAAAAAAGTAAATTTTAAGGAACGAGCAAGCAAGTGTTAAGTTGGGGAAATCTTGATTAATGATTGAGGGACTTGGCAGATATTGGTGAAAGAAATTAATTACACAATTAATAACCACAAAAAAATAAAATAAAAAAAAAATAAAAAAAATAAAAAAATAAAAAAATAATAATAATAAAATCAGCAATAAATTTTTTTTCTAGATTCTACTTTACTTTACGTGTTAGATTTTTAGACTTTGGCTATCGCTTTTCACATAAACTTTACTCACTAAAAACATAATTTTAAAAAACAAATATTTTTTTAACTTATTATCAACAGCATATTTGCAATCAACAAATTGCTGCTAAAATTACGGGAGTCGAATGGAAAATTATTTGTCAAAAATTTCTAAATATTATTAGAAACCTTTTGGCGTTTGTATCAACGCGGTAGATGTTATGGTTGGGAAGAAATTGAAAAAATACTGATATATATATATTTGTTTCGATTTTCCAGGAAATAAACCTTTTCCGTAATTCTGTTAGTACGCGCACAACCTTTGGACCTCCACAACATATTTTCAAAAGACCCGAACCCTCCATCTGGTATGGTTCAGGAGGAGTTGCATGATCAAGCTGTAACAGACAGGACAGACATTTCAAATTTATAAACGCAATTTTTCCAATGGGAAATTGTACTAAAACGGTGACTGCTTTGCACCGCAAAGTCAAACTAAATAGGAATGTTCTTATAATAAAATAGGTAGTGAGTATAGCCTCGTCAGGACGACCCAATATGCGGCTGCATACGCGCTCGTTCATTTCCGGTTATTGCTATTCTTGGTAACATTTTTTTATAAGGTTAAAAATATCAACGATGAATGTGTGGATGTGTGGTCGTATAGATAGTAAGATAGTACACTACATCGCAGGTCCGGGGTTCGATTTCTTATTGATGCCTATTTATTTATTTTTTTTCAAACAATACTACATGAATTGATAATGAATAAGATTTTTTCTTTTTTTAAAAATTGTTTGTTTTGATTTTAGTTTTAGGGAGTTTTTAGGGTTTGGGTAAGGTTTAGTGATAGCTTTTAGGGTTTTGGGTTAGGTTTAGTGATAGATTTTAGAGATTGTTTGAATGCACATATAGAATCGGAGGTTCAATGAAAGGCGCAGTGAATACTTGTAACTCTTCAATTTTATAAACATCATTTTATAAACAATGTTACTAAGAATAGCAATAACCGGAAGTGGACGAGCGCATATGCAGCCGCAAATTGGGTCGTCCTGACGAGGCGATACTCACTACCAATAAAATAACACAGCTCAATTTAAGTTGCGTACGCGAAAATGTGCACACCGTAATTTGACAACAAAAGATTTTGAAAGCGCACCGCTCAAAATAAAGTATTGGGGAAAAAATACTGCAGCAAAATAACACGTTTTGAACGTTTTGTTCAATTGGGAAATGAGATTTTATTTTTTTCTCACTCTCTCTCCGCATTCATCTGTTTTTTTTTAAATTTACGGCTTTCAGCCCAAAGAGAATTACAAAATCCATCTGCAGGTTAAAAAGAACCGTCCTGACAAATATGGTCCCCGTCCATTATTCGGTTTTTCCGTGATTGTGTAATTGAGAGTTGAAAAGTGAAGCATACACACATACAAACATTAGACACATACAAACATACAAACATAGACACCTACAAACAAGAAACATTGACACATACAAATATATAAACACCAGCTCAGCTTTCTATATTATATAATTGTATCGATGAAATTATCATAAGGCTGTAAACAGTTCACGTCTTACCTATAACTGTAATCCCCACGTGGGTTTCGTCCTTCTCAAGCTTTGTGCGCACCGTGCTGCGTTCGGATTTTCTGCTTCTACCGCTGTGTGTAGGCATGCACCAAATCCATACAAAAGAACACGTGTGTGCGTCTCTGAGATTTAAATAAGTGTCGCCTGTGGCATTGTCACCACCTCAAACCACTTGGCATTGACTGCAGAATCAAACCTATGGAAAGAGTTGATGATATAGTTAATAAAACGGTTTGTGCTGAAATGCCAGATAGGGATATCGATTCTGAGTTGTTTTTTCTATTACATTAAGATTTTTAAATGCGATTACATGCATCGATACATTACAGCGATGCAATACATCTATATATTGTATCGATACATCACAATGATATATTGTATCGATACATCACAATGATATATTGCATCGATACATTACATAGATACGTTACATAGATGCTATACATCTGTATATTGTATCGATACATCACAATGATATATTGCATCGATTCATTACATATATACGTTACATCGATGCTATACATCTATATATTGTATCGATACGTTACAACGATATATTGCATCGATACATTACATAGATACGTTACAACGATGCTATACATCTGTGTATTGTATCCATAAATCACAATGATATATTGCATCGATACATTACAGAGATACGTTACAACGATGCTATACATCTATATATTGTATTGATACATCACAATGATATATTGCATCGATACATTACAGAGATACGTTACAACGATGCTATACATCTGTATATTGTATCGATAAATCACAATGATATATTGCATCGATACATTACATAGATACGTTACAACGATGCTATACATCTATATATTGTATCGATATATTACAACGATATATTGCATCGATACATTACAGAGATACGTTACATCGATGCTATACATCTATATATTGTATCGATACATTACAACGATATATTGCATCGATACATTACAGAGATACGTTACAACGATGCTATACATCTGTATATTGTATCGATAAATCACAATGATATATTGCATCGATACATTACATAGATACGTTACAACGATGCTATACATCTGTATATTGTATCGATACATTACAACGATATATTGCATCGATACATTACATAGATACGTTACAACGATGCTATACATCTATATATTGTATCGATACATCACAATGATATATTGCATCGATACATTACACAGATACAATGCATCGGTGCCTTGCATCGATACATTACATCGATGTGTGAGTACAACACTCAAAGGTCACGAATGAAAATCATTGTAATAAATGATAGATATCCGGTAATAGATACAGCAGAACTTCTTGCAAGCACGCCACTTACTCGTGTTGCTCCACCCCCTTACCCTCCCCCAATTCAAGACATTATCTTGCACGCACGCCCTAATGTCGGGTGTGACTTACTTCAACATTTTCCACTGTTTCGATTGTATGGGTTTTATGATGAAGCCATTATTTAAAGGGCCAGATATAAATACTATTGGTGTGTAGGATGTCGACGCTATAAGTACAGTGGTTGTTTAATACATTCTATTGGCGTGGAAGTCTGGCAGGACACGGGAGATCATAATGTTAAACTTTAGAGAGAGAATGAATAGCTCAATGTTAAGGAACGGGAAGTAAATAGAGACATGAATCCAGATAAGTTTTACAAAGTCCTGGCATGGAAGGTGTTTTTTGAGTTTTTAAACATTGACAGCCAAAAAAAAAACCGATGGAAATACATGTTACGAAATAAGAGATTAGCACGCCACAATATTAACATAAATTTTAAAAATATATTTACAATTTATATTCTCGCAGTGATAACACTATAGTCCAATATCTAAAATAAAATTGCAGGCATATGAGATTCATGTGTCAATTTTTAAATAGATGCATTTCGTTAAAATAACATCAACTAAAGGAAACATTTTTGAAAGCTCAAGGGAGGCGATGTTTTCAAAGTCATTATTATTGGAGATGGCTTTTGTTGTTATATCTCACACGGTACCGAACTTACTCTGTGATGAGTTACCAGTCTATATCTACCACAGTACCGACCTTACTCTTTGATGAGTTACCAGTCTATATCTCGCACAGTACCGAACTTACTCTGTGATGAGTTACCAGTCTATATCTACCACAGTACCGACCTTACTCTGTGATGAGTTACCAGTCTATATCTACCACAGTACCGAACTTACTCTGTACATATCTCCCACACCACCGACCTATGTGATGAATTCCCTCTTCGTGTCTCACACAGTGACGACCTCTATGATGACTTTTGATCCTGATCATTTGAAGTTGTGTGTGACAGACACGACTCGCCCACCGCCCTCGCTAAAGCCCGTTGATGGAGTTAGCGTGTTGTTATGAACAAGGAATAAAGTCACGAGAGCCCTCATGGACAATAAACGACTGCATCTATTTTTTTTAAAGCACACTCACTAAGTCTTTCATAGTTGATGTTTTGTATCCATTTATCAATCTTGGTACCATATACATATATTCATATCAATCTTAGTTTTGTTAAAAGGAAAAATAAAATTGTAACTACTTGAGAAACGTGAGAACTAAAAAGAGTAGGGGAAGAACAAGAGACCATAAAGTCTTTAACTAGATTTGCTCACAAACATTTTTACTGAGACAAACCCCAGGAGATAGAAGACGCATTATTGTTCAATAGCCGTTAAATCCAACTCTAGATCTCAATGTCTTTCAATGTATGCGATTTTCAAATTTTAAATCTGTCCGAGACAGGACGAGCTGTATGTGTGTTAATCTGTCGGTTTTGTTTTTAAAAAAAGTATTTAAACAGAGATGGGGGCAGGGGCGGATCAAGATTGCAGTGGGTCCCTGGCTGCCATTCAACCTGGGGCCCGGTCCAGCCATCTTTATTATACAATATATTACGTTTGGGGCCCTTAAATCATTGGAGCCCCTGGCTTTAGCCCAGTCAGCAACCCCCTTAATCCGCCATAAGGGGGGGGGTGTAAAAAATATAATTAATCTCCAACCAAACAGAAACAATAATATCCACAAAACAGGGATAGTTTGGAAGTCTCAGATATTGGGAGCCAGCTTAACAATGAACACACCTAGTTTGGGTACAATGGCCATCTGACACGCCTACAAAATAAAATTAACACTTTCTTTCGTTCACAGTTTAAGGGGAACTTTGACCAGAGGATGGAAAACATAGAACGAGATGAAGAAAGGGAGGTGGGGAGAATCTGTGAGAGAGAGTGAGAGAGAGAGAGGGGGAGGGACAGAGAGAGAGGGGGGCAGAGAGAGGGGGAGGGACAGTGAGAGAGGGACAGAGATAGAGGGACAGTGAGAGAGGGACAGAGAGAGAGGGACAGAGAGAGAGAGAGTGACAGAAACAGAGGGACAGAGAGAGAGGGACAGAGAGAGAGAGGGACAGAGAGAGAGAGAGGGGACAGAAACAGAGGGACAGAGAGAGAGAGGGACAGAGAGAGAGGGACATAGAGAGGGGCAGAGAGAGAGGGACAGAGAGAGAGGGACAGAGAGAGAGGGACAGAGAGAGAGGGACAGAGAGAGAGGGACAGAGAGAGAGGGACAGAGAGAGGGGGACAGAGAGAGAGGGACAGAGAGAGGGACAGAGAGAGAGGGACAGTGAGAGGGGGACAGAGAGAGGGGGACAGAGAGAGAGGGACAGAGAGAGAGAGGGACAGAGAGAGAGGGACAGAGACAGAGGGACAGAGAGAGAGGGACAGAGAGAGAGGGAGGGGTGGTTATTGGATTTGATGATATCCCAATAATGCTTGTAGATACAATAACATCAAACAAATTTTTGAAATAAATAAAATAAAATCCAATTATAAAACATAAAATTATATGTAATAAATGCAGTGAACAAATCCAAATATTTTGGTCAAAGTTATTTACGTTGCCATTTGTTGAGTTGCTATTGAACAAACTTCTTAATGCCAGGAACATGTCATGCCATCATTGGCATCCTTCCGTCTCAAGGGGCGATGGTACATCACCGTTGGGTTGGGTTGCTTTTTATCGAGTGGCTGTGCAGTCCTATCCTTGAGTGACAGTTTTTTGCACACCTTTTGCACACGAGTTCTGTGCTTCTAAATGTTTTGGGCTTTCTCCTAGCTCTTCTGTCTGTAGCCTCCCCTATCATTGGCTCCTCGGCTACTATGACGCCCTCTTTGACAACTGTGCGCCACGTAGATCGGTCTTCTGCTTTACAATCCAAGTCGCTTGCGCTTATTCTGGCTGCTTTTCTGTTCCTCTGGCATACATTTTTATATCGCAGACGTGGTTGACCCGTTTTTCTCTTTCCCGATGCCTGTTCTCCATATAGGAGGTTGTTGGGGATGCGACTATGGCTCATACTTTTTACATATCCTAGCCATTTAGGCGTCTTTCACTGAGGATTGAGAAGAGGCATTGCCACGCATCAGGACCTTCCTATTTGGCACTTTGTCCCGCCATTTAATGCCAAGGATGCGGCGCAGGCACCTCAAGTGGAAGCTATTAAGCTTGCGCTCATGGGATGTCTAAGTGGTCCATTGAAACAGACTCGATAAAGTTACAATTTAAAAATATTCCAAGGTTTAAAGAGCCGCCAACATGAGTTTTGAAAAGAAAATAATAGAAATACAGTCGGACCCGGTTATGTCGACGGGCTACGGGCTTGCCGAAAAGCGTCGCGATAACCGAGGATCGAGATAAACGACCAATATGGCGGCAAAATATAACATAAGATTGACATTTATTTATGTTCATGATGTGCGTTAGTAAGTGAGAATGTACATGCATGTGTTTTTGGAGTTGTTTTTTATTTTATTATTTTTTATTTTTTTTACACAACTGCGTTGCCGTTATTTGTTTGATAAACTGATCGGCATGCTATGAAAATAAACATATGTGTATGCTAACAACAAAAGGAATATGTGCACCAACTGTTCATCCGTTAAACAGGACCGATTAACCTTAACTTCATTTAGTCGATATATTAGCTTATTACTCGGAGTTAATTTTTTGTTGTGTTACGGCAGAATACCAGAGCCAAGGGGCCGTCCACAAAGTACGTCACGCTCCAGAGGGGGAGGTGTGTAAGGAAGTATGACAGTCTGTGACAGGGGGGAGGGGGGTGTCCGGCCATGTTTGGCGAAATTTGTGAGCCCAATACTATTTGCACGAGAATAGTATCAAAACAAAAGGGGAGTCACTCACGAAACACTTGAAGGATCAAAGGTCACTAATTAAATATGCAGTGAACTACAAGGTTGCCCGAAAGCGAGGCTATCTACACATATAAAAACGGATTCATCGACAAGATTCTTTCTTTTTCCGCCCAATAATCACAGTTAGCTATATCGACTGAGTGTTCAAGCCATTGAACTAAATCTATAGCCATCCTGGATGTGAGAAAGCCGGCACCATTACCCGTTAGCCAGAATCTATGTAAGTTGAAACTCTAACTTAATCCCCTGGTATTTGTGAGCGTATTTCACGCCGATATTTAAATATTAATCTTCGTGCAATGTCATATTGAAATTGTAGAGACATGTTGACCCCGTTACGCCATGCGCGGCCGCGTGCGACATTGTATTCTCCTTTCATATCTAAATATGATAACACGCGAACCATCAGATGTGACATTCTCTTTGGAGGGTTGAGTCTTTTCAGACTCTTATAACCCGGCCTACAATACCAACGGCGAGCCTCAACATAAGGGCATCGCCATGGAGATATTCCTCCGCAGTGCAATGGCTGCCTGACCTCACCGCGTCCCCAATTGCCGCAGAACAATCGGTCAGCAGGTGTGCCACTGTCTCCTCGGCCATACCACATAAACGGCAGCCGGGCTCCCTGTTTTTGTCTAACCTGTGAAAGTAGCTGTTTGTTGGACAGTGTCCAGTCCTCATCTGAGTGATGAGGGACTGGCAGCTACGAGGCAGTTTCCACCAGGGATCTCGCTTGCGTGGTCGCGGCATTTTATCGTAAAGCGTTCGTGCCGTGTCACCATTTTCCCATCCTTTTAGCCATTTTCCCATGAAATGGTCTTTTAGCCACAATTTTACCCCCAGCTGGGTCATTGGGCGTTCGATTTGGGGCTGGGCAGCACCCTGTTGTGCCAGCAAGTTTGCCTTTTCTTGCTGTGGTATCTTTGCGTGGCCTATAATGTACTGCAGGACAACCATGCCCCCGCGAGATCTAATATAGTTAACGATCTCTAGTACAGCATCGACAGTTTTCGTCTCCATAGAGCTCCGACTCAAGAGTTCCAAGGAGGATCTCGAGTCGGTGAAGACTACGACTGTTGGAAAACTCTTTCGTCTACATAGGCGTAGGCGCACTTCTTTCACACCCTTGTGGATTGCCTCTAGTTCAGCGTCCCCGCTTGAAGCTAGTCTTCCACATGGTCCAGACAGTTCTGTTACTGCTGGACCTCCAGCAGGGTATTCAATTAGTGCACCGTACCCACTTCGTCCATCTGTGAAGCATGAGCCGTCTGCATAGACTCTTACTACGCCTGTACCGTAGGCTTCAATAGTCCTTAGTGCTTCTTCGTGCTGAAGCTCAACTGGACTAT
>MUZC01002468.1:856472-877618 GCA_002072015.1 Radix auricularia
GTTCCCCTCGCGGGCCTCGGAGAGGGTTCTAATGTTCCACTCTCGGGCCTCGGAGAGGGTTCTAATGTTCCACTCTCGGGCCTCGGAGAGGGTTCTAATGTTCCACTCTCGGGCCTCGGAGAGGGTTCTAATGTTCCACTCTCGGGCCTCGGTAGACCCTGGCGGCGCCCATCCCTCTACAGGTCAGCGGGGGACTTTCTTAGCATTAGTCATTTCTCAACATTTTTATGGTGGCTTTAACGTGGGCTCGATCCAACGCCCCTCAGCTTGTGGGGCGAGCGCACTATTGACTTCGCTACCCAGGCGCCCGCCGATATTGTAATACTGGACCTAATAATCAAATTTCAAAATATTGAGCCTTTTGGCTAAGCACTTTAGTTGCCAAAATGATTTATATTAATTTTTTTTTGTTTGGGGGGGGGGCAGGGGGTTGGGGTTGATTTTTGTTTCTTTAGTCATAAGAGTTTTATCTTATCTAATCTTAGATATACAGACGTTCGTTCCTTGTTGGTAAGTGATTGCAGGCCGCGGCTATGAGGATTCCACTCATTACCTAGCCGCCAAACAAGTGTTAGGTACCCATTCGGAGCTGGGTGGACTTAGGGACGGCTTAAGCCCCGGCAACAAATCTTTGCCTTCGAATGGATTCGAACCCGACACGCTGCCACTCGACCACCGTACCCTTTTAGTTGAAATGAAAGCGATGCAAATCCGAGCCGATTGAAATTAATTTATCAAAAAAATAATTTAATTTTTGTTGAGTTGGTCTCTTGTCATCTATCATACAGAATGGGGTTGCATAAAGTTTTTGAATAAAAAAAACAAATTACACAAACTATTATTTGTATTAGTTCATAAATAAAACTTAAATTTATTGTCTTCATACACAAATAGTTTCTGTAATTTGTTTCTTTTTATCTACGTTGTTTACAAGTGAAAGTGCCAACTTTGATCTCATTCATACTTTGATCTCATTCATACTTTGATCTCATTCATACTTTGATCTCATTCATACTTTGATCTGATTCATACTTTTATCTCATTCATACTTTGATCTCATTCATACTTTGATCTAATTGATAATTTGATCTCATTGATAATTTGATCTCATTCATACTTTGATCTAATTCATACTTTGATCTCATTCATACTTTGATCTCATTCATACTTTGATCTAATTCATACTTTGTTTTAACACAGCCAACAAGATTCCCATTAGAGTTTATAGACGGTGTGGAATAATAATAAAAATAAAAGTAATAGTAGTACGGATTAACAGATAATCCCCAAATTCAATTCTTTTCTTACTAATTATGTTAACAATTGTTAAAAAATTATTTTAAATTCTAATGAATTTTTTTTTTTTTTAAATTCCGGTTTTATTTCTTTTGAAGTCATCTACTGTAAATAGTCAGTGGAGTTAAAGCTTTTGTCTTTATGAAATAAATTTCAGGCAAGTAAATCTTCAAATGACAATATTCACTCAGCTAACGGCTTCTGCTTGAAGTGTCAGATTGATTCGTTACTGGGGATGAGATATACAATGAAAAGCATAAACTCTAAATACAGTTCTTCCATTAAAAACACATAAAGAAGACGGAAATGGGAGCTAGGAAGAAGATTATTCTGGGAATCATTCGGAAGAACACTTTTCTTTTTCATTCTGAACTTGGAGTTTGTAGGGAGGGGGGAATAGGGGGCGCGCGTGCACCAGAGAAACATAAATGGAAAAAGACAAGAGTGTTGAAGCCCTCACATGGAACATATTCACACGGGGTCTTCGTGAAACCCTCGCTGGTCAAACAGGCGAGATAACGACGGAACCCAACATGGCGAGTTTGCTCAAAGACTTCATGGGAGTCAATACTACGAGTGGTCATCGGGAGGACGACCTTCGTGGGGGGGGCGGGCTGAGCTGGGGTCGGGAGGTGGGTGCCTGGATGTCGAATGCCCAGTGGGGTCCAGTCGTCCCTCTGGCTATTGTGGTAGGCAATTAAGTACGGTATTCCATGTTGGCATATCGAGCAAAAGATGGAGGAATGGTGGGCTAGATATAGACTAGGAAGAGAGCTGGGTGGGGGATGGAGGAATGTTGGGCTATATATAGATTAGGAGGAGAGTTGGGTGAGGGATGGAGGAATGTTGGGCTATATATATTAGGAAGAGAGCTGGGTGGGGGATGGAGGAATGTTGGGCTATATATAGATTAGGAGGAGAGTTGGGTGGGGGATGGAGGAATGTTGGGCTAGATATAGATTAGGAGGAGAGTTGGGTGGGGTGGAGGAATGTTGGGCTAGATATAGATTAGGAGGTGAGTTGGGTAGGGGATGGAGGACTCTACAGTCTCAGATTTGTCATTGGTATGGAGAATTTTGCATTGGTTAAAGGTCGATATTGAAGTTGATATAGTAAATATGGGTTTTTTATTCTATGTTTTTATTTCTGTTGAACAATAATGCACAGTTAGATCAGATGTATGAACGTATGTAGTGTGGTGGAATATTTACATACACGCATTCAGGTTGTGAATTTAGAGAGCTGAAAATTCACTCAAATTGATTTAGTTGAGTGATCGAGAGGCACTTTCTTTTTGATACCCCCAAACCCTCTCTTTTAATCAGGAGTTGACCACAACCGATTGGTTGACCACTCTCTCTCAAAAACATGTGTATGAGACGGTTTATTGGTTGTATTAATCCGACTCTCCCTTGTAAATATCAATCGTTTTTAAAAGTTACAGTCAAGATTAAAGGATTGAAGTATGGGATGAAATTTAGATTGTGAAAACGTTATGGGAAAAAGTCTGATGAGAATTGGTCATCCGTCATATCGGAAAATGTTATACCTAATTTCGTAATGTTAATATTTTTAGACATGACAATATTTCGAAAAAAATTGTTTTACCAGCAAAAATATAGAAGTAATAAAACATTTTTAGAATTTTTTTGTAAAATAGAGTATCTTAAGAAGATTTACCCTCGTTTAAGTCCACTAAACGTATTTCAATAAGCCTAGAATTAACGAAGCTCGGAGGAGATGAGTCCAAACAGAATAAGTCGGAATATTTGATTATATCTAAATAAAATTAATCCGATTGAAAACCCGGATGTTCTATCAATAGACTAGCCCCTGGAAATAAGAAGGCCTCTTGTACAGTCGAATGATTTACGTACACGCTTTCAATGTAGTGATTACGACATTTAGTACACGCTTTCAATGTAGTGATTACGACATTTAGTACACGCTTTCAATGTAGTGATTACGACTTTTCCAAATCGGGAGAATCCAAATTTGTTCTTTTTTTCCCCCTTGTTAAAAATCTACCACTGGTGTGTAAATGCGCGGAAAGGCTTAACAACACAATTGATTATCGGCCTTGTTTATGTTTGGTAATCTCCCTTGTCACGACCCGCAAATGCGTGCTGAAACCTTCTTGCCTCCCCTCAACACCCAAGTCAGCTCATCATTATTTCCCGCCTCCGGTCCGCCCGGGGGTGGGGGGTTATTTGGCATGGGGGGGGGGCGAAGAAGTATGTGTAGGGGGCACAGTAGCTAAATATAGTCCACTCAACAACACACAGAGAGAGATTTTGGGGCCCGCACCGAACTTGTCTCCCGGCCCCTACTCTTCTCTCACAGTAATTGGCAATAACAGTGTTTGGTAGGACCGCGATGGCAAACATATAAAAGCAGATGAGAAGAAACGGAGAAATCAAAGAACCGATGAATGGGTGGGTGAAACGGGACAGACCTATAACGGTGAGCATTCCGTGTGTAATTATTTATTTGTAGGTCGGCACTTGGCGAAATCACAAATCAACCGTCATTAAACCGGGAACAGGGCAGAACAGCTAGAGACTCGCACGTGGGAGGAGGTGGGTATCTAGGGCCAATCCACAGACCTGAAACTGTAACTTTGACCAACAGGTTAACACACAACACTATGTTTGAGGGCTCGAGGATACAGCAGTCAGATAGACATACACATAAAAACCCTTTTCTTATTCCGTACACAAGAACACATACACAGTCTCGTTCTTCCCGTCGGAATAAGGACGTGGCTTGGGTTGCTTTTAAGACACCAGGAAAACCAACATTTTAATAATAATAACCCCCCCCCCCCTTTTTTTTTTAGTCCATGGCGGACTCTGGGGAATGTGAAGTAGCGTTCAAAAGTTTATTAAGCCACCACTAACGAGCAAGGGGTTGTATGACTAGCACAATGCCCCGGGGGGCATTGCCAGTAGCGAGGCTCGAACTCGTGACTCGAGTTCTTGCGACGGTTCGGCAGTCCAGCGCGCTACCAATTAGACCACCGCCAACATTTTAAACTCTAACAAGGATGCAGGACTAGACACGGACCATGGATAAGCGAAGGACGCTATAATCTTATTGATAGAAGGAGCGTCTGTAACAGATAAGGTTGGAAGATGTCTCGAAATATTCAAAATCCTGAAAAATAGATCAGAATAAATTTGGAGCGCTGATGAGCACACAAAGATTTTTTTACCAACACTCTCAGAATTAAATGTACGATTAAGCGTGTCTGTATTACTGCTTGGGTCCGAAAGGGGCTTTAAATAATATTTCTAGCTGTTCAATTTGACTGGGATTGCCACAAGCTTCTTCAGTGAATGCTTGTATTGTCAAAGTATTGGAATTCGGGAAGTCTGAAATTTGAGAGGCTAATGGGTTTCCTAAACCAGGAAAACCAACACTCTTTCAAGATTCAAAACTTTCAATAAAATGAAAGTCTTATACAAGTCTGAAGATACATATTAAACCACGGACAACAGTTAAACGCAATAATAGTCGGTATAAAAGACTGGATATTTCTTTATGTACACACGGAGAAATACATACTTAAATGCAACACAGGGCGCCCAAATGATTCCATTACATTTTTTGAGACAATGGGGATGAGACAAAGATTTTGAGACACTTAAGTTAAGTCCTATATCCTGAGACTAATTTCTATTGTTCTGGGACCAATTTCCTGAGACTAATTTCTATTGTTCTGGGACCAATTTCCTGAGACTAATTTCTATTGTTCTGGGACCAATATCCTGAGACTAATTTCTATTGTTCTGGGACCAAATTCCTAAGATTAATTTCTATTGTTGTGGTGCCAATATCCTGAGAAAATTGAACTGAGACCTATCCTATCCTGAGACAATTTGATTAGACCAAAATTTAGATACGATTGATAAGACATATGTACCGAAACATATATTCTGATAGTGATCTCAACTGCTAAGACCAAAATAATGTCAAAAGCGAAGACGTGTGTGTGTGTGTATGTGTGTATGTGTGTGTGTGTGTGTGTGTGTGTGTTTGTGTGTGTGTGTGTGTGTGTGTGTGTGTGTGTGTGTGTGTGTGTGTGACATAAAGGGGTTTAATTGATAAAAAATCAATCTTACGTCAAGGAAGTTATTTGTAAGTAAGAGGTAACGAGCAACAGAAAACAAATAGACATCATGATTGCTGAGCGCCATAATAACCCCGAGTCCCAATTAGTAAAGCATAAAAACACCCTCGTCGTTAAAGTCCGTTTTACGGCCCCCAGGCTTTCCCAAAACGATCCCCATCAGCAACTCTCAAAGTGTCCTCCCCGATTATGACCCCGGTCCGGTAATTATAAACAGCCGCCATAAAGCGGGACAAACGAAGCGAATAAATCGCCATGAATTGCTTTTAATTGGCCCGAACGGCAATTAGTGAATCCAGGGCAGATTTAGTCGGCGGTCGTCTGCCCAGACAATTTACTGGCGTGGCGCAGACTTGAGCGGACGGATAGATAAACCTGCAGACACAGGAGACGCCCCAGTGGCCTGGACTCTATGACGTCAGGGAGCGGTCATTTAATTACAAGCTGCTATAGAACGTAACGGGAGGCCAAAGAATAAATTAAATGGCACTATTGGACGGACGGTTTTGTTGGAATGACAGTTGTTGGAAGGACAGTCTTGTTGGAATGACAGTTGTTGGAATGACAGTCTTGTTGGAATGACAGTTTTGTTGGAATGACAGTTGTTGGAATGACAGTCTTGTTGGAATGACAGTTGTTGGAATGACAGTTTTGTTGGAAGGACAGTCTTGTTAGAATGACAGTCTTGTTAGAATGACAGTCTTGTTGGAATGACAGTCTTGTTGGAATGACAGTCTTGTTGGAATGACAGTCTTGTTGGAAGGACAGTCTTGTTGGAATGACAGTCTTGTTGGAAGGACAGTCTTGTTGGAATGACAGTATTGTTGGAATGACAGTCTTGTTGGAATGACAGTCTTGTTGGAATGACAGTCTTGTTGGAATGACAGTCTTGTTGGAAGGACAATCTTGTTGGAATGACAGTCTTGTTGGAATGACGATCTTTTTTGGAATGACGGTTTTGTTAGAACGTCAGTCTTCGTGGTACGCCACTAACGTCGCTTACGTCTTGCGACGAACTGAAATCTTACCCCACCCCCCCCCNAAAAAAAAAAACAAAAAAAACACACACACACGGTTTTTAAAAACATTGAAGCTTTTAATTTCATCAACGAAATATTGTAAATCAGTTCAATTATTGCAGTACATTGGTGAACGAACGTTTCTTCAATCTTTAGTTTCATATATGTTTTTATTTGGTGCTCTATTTATTTACTTACTGGGTTTAAAAATAACTGAACTTTGGCACCATGCACTTGTTTATTGCCCCCATACACTTGATTATTGCCCCATACACTTGTTTATTGCCCCATACACTTGATTATTGCCCCATACACTTGTTTATTGACTCATACACTTGTTTATTGCCCCATACACTTGTTTATTGCCCCAATACACTTGTTTATGCCCCATACACTTGTTTATAGCCCCATACACTTGTTTATTGCCCCATACACTGGTTTATTGCCTCATACACTTGTTTATTGCCCCATACATTTTTTTTGCCCCATACACTTGTTTATTGCCCCATACATTTGTTTATTGCCCCATACATTTGTTTATTGCCCCATACACTTGTTTATTGACTCATACACTTTTTTATTGCTCCATACACTTGTTTATTGCCCCATATACTTGTTTATTGCCCCATACACTTGTTTATTGCCCCATACACTTGTTTATTGCCTCATACATTTGTTTATTGCCCCATACATTTGTTTATTGCCCCATACACTGTTTATAGCCCCATACACTTGTTTATTGCCCCATACACTTGTTTATTGCCCCATACACTTGTTTATTGCCCCATACACTTGTTTATTGCCCCATACATTTGTTTATTACACGATATTCATGGAAACCATCATTCCCGTGACCTTGTTCAGGAAAGCCATTTCATTATTATTATTTTTTGGTTTTAATTATATAGCTGACACTATTCCATTCTGTACAGAAGGAGCGTCTGTAACAGATAAGATAAGAAGATAAGATAGATGGAGCGCCTATAAGAGATAAGATAAGAAGATAAGATAGAAGGAAAGTCCGTAACAGATAAGATAAGAGAGACTGAAATTTGTATTTCGTTTTAAGTCTAATCCTTAAGCAAAAATACATTTTTTGAGGCATTTTCATTGCTTAATTTTTCCTTATTTATTCCATGTCTTAAAATATGTATTTTTTTTTTCAAATGCCCTCACTATGTGACAGCCCGAGTTCTTTGAGATCTTAAACCATGATTGCAGGTTTGAGATTTGTTTGTTCTTTTATTCCGCTAGTCAGCCCCCCGTTTCACGTCCTTGAAGATACAAATCAGCGCAAACAATACCCAGGGGAAACAACTGCGGTTGCAGATCAGAAACTTTAAATTACGTCACTTCATGAAAATCTAATTCTGCACTGCGCAACCCCTCCCAACCCCCGCACCCCCAACACCCAACATTCAAAGAGCCCATTCTGAGTGTGGCCGGCCCTTTTATGACCACAGCTCCCGTCGGCTCCCAGAGATGACTCCATTGTGGTCTCCCGCCTTTGATCTCCCGACCCAGTGGAAATCTATTGAGCACTTTGAATGTCCGCGTGCTAGTCTAGCAATAATTATTTGATTTCCTTTCTGCAGCTCACTGAATTACTTTCTTCCTGTAGGGCCGTTTTCTTTTCTCTTTGTTTTTTTCTTCCCCTCGTCCCATTCTAAATGATATGGGGGAAAAGAAAATAAAAAGCGTAGGCCACAACTCCAACAAGGGTACGACTATTAAGTACACAAGACCTTTATGTTATTAGGTCATACGCCATAATGGTGTATGTGGCGTACGTGGTTTGTGTGGTGCATACATTTGATGCAGGTTTTAGTTTTTGGGTTTTAACAGTGTAAAATGATTTTATTAATAACATTGTTTCAAGAACTTTTTGATCAGTTTTTTTATTTCGTTTAATTATAATTGATCAGACATTAGTGTGGTCCCACGAAGTTTACCAAAACATTAAACACAAAACAGTCGCCAGTCTCACCAATAAAACAGTCGCCAGTCTCACAAATAAAACAGTCGCCAGTCTCACCAATAAAACAGTCGCCAGTCTCACCAATAAAACAGTCGCCAGTCTCACAAGTAAAACAGTCGCCAGTCTCACAAATAAAACAGTCGCCAGTCTCACAAATAAAACAGTCGCCAGTCTCACAAATAAAACAGTCACCAGTCTCACAAATAAAACAGTCACCAGTCTGACACAAAACAGTCGCCAGTCTCACAAATAAAACAGTCGCCAGTCTCACAAATAAAACAGTCGCCAGTCTCACAAATAATATAGTCGCCAGTCTCACAAAAAACACAGTCGCCAGTCTCACAAATAAAACAGTCTCACAAATAATATAGTCGCCAGTCTCACAAAAAAACAGAGTCGCCAGTCTCACACAAAACAGTCGCCAGTCTCACAAATAAAAAAGTCGTAAGGCCTCACAAATAAAACAGTCGCATGTCTCACAAATAAAACAGTCGCCAGTCTCACAAATAAAACAGTCGCCAGTCTCACAAAAAACAGTCGCCAGTCATACAAATAAATCAGTTGCCAGTCTCACAAATAAAACAGTCGCCAGTCTCACAAATAAAACATTTGCCAGTCTCACAAATAAAACATTCGCCAGTCTAAAAAAATAAAAAAAACAGTCGCCAGTCTCACAAATAAAACAGTCGCCAGTCTCAAAAATAAAACTGTCGCCAGTCTCACAAATAAAACAGCCGCCAGTCTCACAAATAATATAGTCGCCAGTCTCACAAATAAAACAGTCGCCAGTTTCACAAATAAAACAGTCGCCAGTCTCACAAATAAAACAGTCGCCAGTCTCAAAGATAAAAAAAATGTCGCCAGTCTCACACCAAACAGTCGCCAGTCTCACAAATAAAACAGTCGCCAGCCTCACAAATAAAACAGTCGCCAGTCTCACAAATAAAACAGTCGCCAGTCTCAAAGATAAAAAAAATGTCGCCAGTCTCACACTAAACAGTCGCCAGTCTCACAAATAATACAGTCACCAGTCTCACAAATAAACCAGTCGCAAGTCTCACAAATAAAACAGTCGCCAGTCTCACAAATTATACAGTCGCCAGTCTCACAAATAAAACAGTCGCCAGTCTCACAAATTATACAGTCGCCAGTCTCACAAATAAACCAGTCGCCAGTCTCACAAATAAAACAGTCGCCAGTCTCACAAATTATACAGTCACCAGTCTCACAAATAATACAGTCGCCAGTCTCACAAATAAAACAGTCACCAGTCTCACAAATAAACCAGTCGCCAGTCTCACAAATAAACCAGTCGCCAGTCTCAAAGATAAAAAAATGTCGCCAGTCTCACACCAAACAGTCGCCAGTCTCAATCCAAACAGTCGCCAGTCTCACAAATAAAACAGTCGCCAGTCTCACAAATTATACAGTCGCCAGTCTCACAAATAAAACAGTCGCCAGTCTCACAGATAAAAAAAAGTCGCCAGTCTCACACCAAACAGTCGCCAGTCTCACAAATAAAACAGCCACCAGTCTCACAAATAAAACAGTCGCCAGCCTCACAAATAAAACAGTCGCCAGTCTCACAAATAAAACAGTCGCCAGTCTCAAAGATAAAAAAAAATGTCGCCAGTCTCACACTAAACAGTCGCCAGTCTTACAAATAATACAGTCACCAGTCTCACAAATAAACCAGTCGCCAGCCTCACAAATAAAACAGTCGCCAGTCTCACAAATAAAACAGTCGCCAGTCTCACAGATAAAAAAAAGTCGCCAGTCTCACACCAAACAGTCGCCAGTCTCACAAATAAAACAGCCACCAGTCTCACAAATAAAACAGTCGCCAGTCTCACAAATAAAACAGTCGCCAGTCTAACAAATAAAAAAAAGTCGCCAGTCTCACAAATAAAACACTCGCCAGTCTCGCAAATAAAACAGTCGCCAGTCTCACTAATAAAACAGTCGCCAGTCTCACAAATAAAATAGCACAGTACAAGGCGACCACCTCTATTTTTTCTGCTCGGAAAAAAAAGTCGTTGAACTAAGAGTAAGGTTATATTTATACTACCAAGAAAAAGTCGTTGAACTAAGTGTAAGGTTATATTTATACTACCAAGAAAAAGTCGTTGAACTAAGAGTAAGGTTATATTTATACTAACAAGAAAAAGTCGTTGAACTAAGAGTAAGGTTAAATTTATACTACCAAGAAAAAGTCGTTGAACTAAGAGTAAGGTTATATTTATACTACCAAGAAAAAGTGATCAGCCCAAGAGTCAATGACTACAGCTATCTGACCAACGCCTAACTAACATTCAAAGAAACGTATGCTAGTCAACTATTAACACAAAAATTATAGAACTGATAGTTTATGTATGAAGTGAATGTATATAATGTATGTATAACGTGTATGTAAAATTTTTTATTTTAGGAGAATTAACCGACAATACCATAAAAGAAAATTTTATTAATTGAGGGACTGAGAGATAGAGAGAGAGAGAGAGTGAGAGAGAGTGTGTGTGTGAGAGAGAGTGTGTGTGAGAGAGAGAGAGAGTGAGTGAGTGCGCGCGCGCGAGAGAGAGAGTGTATCCCCATAACATTAGTAATAAGAGCACATACACACACACACACACACACACACACACACACACACACATTCATACACACACATAGATATCTGGTATAGATAAATAAATGTCCTTTAAAAAGATGACGTCACATGTCAATAAACAAATTCAATATTTTGAAACTAGTTCCACCTAGAGGACTTAAAATTTTTTGAGTTGTACACTCCAACGTTCTGGGGGCTAGGGGCGGTAATTGCCCAATTACTGGGCTGCAAGTTTAAAATGACGCGTACAAATCGGTCAGACTTAGAAAGGACTTAGACCAAATGTAAAATGGTATCTTGTCTTTAGTGAACGATTGCTATTAAAAAATTATGCTGGCATTTTGGGCGGGGGGGGGGGGGGGGGGGGATTCCGTTATAATGCTGAATCTTTACCTTAAAATAAATTACTCTCTCCTTCGATGTTAGGAGTTCGTTCCTTGAATCTGCCAGATACTTTCTTAGGAGCTTTTCATGCACCCACACCTAATACAACAGTTGCCCAACACTCCATACAACAGGTTCCGCACAGACCACACACCAGGTGCCCCACACCCCATAGTCCAGGTGCCCCACACCCCACACAACAGGTGCCCCACACCCCATACACCCGGTGCCCCACACCCCATACAACAGGTGTCCCACACTCCATACATCAGGTGCCTCACACTCCATAAATCGGGTGCCCCACACCCCATACACCAGGTGCCCAACACTCCATACACCAGTTGCCCCACACCCCATACGCCAGGTGCAACTCAGACCAAAAGCTCACACCCCCTTTCTAATTTCCGTCACCTTACATGAAAAAATAACATTAGCTAATGCTACAAAGAAACGAAATGTAATATTTTTGTTATGTTAAAAAAAAAGTATAATTCCTTGAATCAATCGATGATGTTCTTTATAACCGTGCAGTTTATTTTTCTTCTACAGGAGCAGATGTCTGCTGGGACAATACCAGGGTGACAGAAGTGCTAATGGAATTCTTTGAAAGGGGAGTAAACTCCAATGCAAATTAAAAGAAAAGAATTTAAGAGGAATCATTAAGTTCTCCCCTTGGTTGTGAATAAATAGTGACGGGCGCTTGGTTGTGAATAAATAGTTACGGGCGCTTGGTTGTGAATAAATAGTTACGGGCGCTTGGTTGTGAATAAATAGTTACGGGCGCTTGGTTGTGAATAAATAGTTACGGGCGCTAGGTTGTGGTTATATGGTCGTCTTGGATACAATATGTTGGACATTAAGTCATATAATGATCTTGGATACAACATGTTGGACATAAGTCATTTAATGATCTTGGATACAAAATGTTGGACATTAAGTCATTGAATGATCTTGGATACAACATGTTCGACATAAGTCATTTAATGATCTTGGATACAACATGTTGGACATTAAGTCATTTAATGATCTTGGATACAACATGTTGGACATTAAGTCATTGAATGATCTTGGATACAACATGTTCGACATAAGTCATTTAATGATCTTGGATACAAAATGTTGGACATTAAGTCATTGAATGATCTTGGATACAACATGTTGGACATTAAGTCATTTAATGAGCGCGAGCATAACCCTACATAATTAATTAATAACAACAAAAATAACCAATCTAAGAATAAGACTTGAAGTAGTGATAGTCGTAGTGGTAGTGGTAAAAGCAGTATTGCGAACTCAAGAATATGCCAAGTTTTCCCACGCAGGAGCAAAAAAATTCCCAAATTAGACTAAACATTCCCATACACATTAAATTAATTAGTTCCTGTCGTCAAAGCGTGAAAAACTAGCCAACACATCAAAAAAATAGATCCGAAATAAAAACAACAACTAGACA
The DNA here is from genome assembly GCA_002072015.1 of Radix auricularia. Classification (NCBI taxonomy): domain Eukaryota; kingdom Metazoa; phylum Mollusca; class Gastropoda; family Lymnaeidae; genus Radix; species Radix auricularia. Next base: position 869,343 of record MUZC01002468.1, read on the forward strand.
CACTAAAGCTAAACAAATAGCGCCGTAAAAACTTAGCCAACAAGTAAAAAAACAAATTTTTTATCAATAATTAAAAAAAAAACCTAGACGCTAAAAATATACAAATATGAAGTCACTAAGCCCCCCCCCCCACCCCCACACCCTAAAAAGTATTTCGTATTTGAAAATGAGCATGTTTCAAATTATTTTATGCTATTGATATTCAAGTGTGTATTTCATGTTAAAAATTTGTCAATCTCAATTATTCCCATATTTAAGGCCAAATCCTCATAAATTCCCAAATTCCCATTTCAATAAATTTGGTTCAAAAATTCCCACGATTTGAGAAATTTCCCATGTGTTCGCAACACTGCGGTAGAAGTAGTAGTAATGGTAGTAAAAGAATATGTAGAAGTTGTTACATACATGTATTTAAAATAATAATGATAAAAGTGATTAAAACAAATGTAATACAAATAAATATAATTATCACATATCGCTCATTGGTTTAGTCCTGCCCAGACATGAGTTACTGGTGTGAAGGGGCGGGGGGTTTGCGTTGATCTGTTTTATTTTGTTTTTTTTTTATTGGTAAGTATTCAAGTGGAAATATTCAGACATTAACTTTATCTGTGGACTTTCAGTGACCCAAGGGGCGGTATGGGAAGGTATCCCAGCCGAAATATCACGTGACAATACTTGTAGTACAAAAGTCGGGGATGGAAGTGGTGGGCATACAAAGGTCATCTCTGTCCGTGCCAAGGGTAGAGGCGGTAGAGAGAAAACCATAAGTCGAGAACAGAGTCCAAAAGAAGTGTAAGGCCTTTTCGCATTTTAAGGGAATTAGAAGGGCAGAAACATGTGGGATATTTACTAGTAGCATCTCAAATAGAAGGGAAGATACATGTGGAATATACACTAGCAGCATCTCAAATACACAATTATGTTGCTGATCTTAAATCCTTTCCCGGGAAATTCGCAGACGGCAGGCGTAGACAAACTCGTAGAAGAAAACAGGAGTATTTAAAAAGGAATGCTAATAATAATCATACGATTTTGCGTTATAAATCTGCTTCATATCTTAAACGGAAAGGCGTCTTCGAAACGGAAGTACCACTGTGACGTAGGAAAGCATGGGTATTATTGGGAATGGTCTGACGGGATGGCTTGGATTTTATTTCATTGAGGGGTGGCATCGTCTAAATACGGTTTTCTTACGCAAAGGGGGAGGTACAAATTCTCAGACCACCCCTGCGTGCACTAGCCGTGGCGACACCACTGCACTCACCAATTTTTGAAATGTCACAACGGCAGAGTGAACTGCTCTAATTGTTCTTATTGTTTTCTGTCTCACCGCCTCGCCTTAACGCTTCCGTTTGAAATGAGATTGTCAAGCCTTGTCAGAGCCCGCTTTAAGAATGCAATGGCATTTTTTTTAAAAAAAAAAGGTTCAGAGGAATAGACTTGAAGCTGTGATGTTGTCGCTATTTATAACAAAGACCTGAGGCTTTCAAGGGGAGGGAGTTCGGCAAGGAAATAAAGTAGGTGGTGATATCACTGCCACCCTGGGAGCAGTTAGTGGTGTTATCAATGCCACCCTAGGAGCAGTTAGTGGTGTTAGCAATGACACCCTAGGAGCAGTTAGTGGTGTTGTCAATGACACCCTAGGAGCAGTTAGCGGTGTTGTCAATGACACCCTTGAAGCAGTTAGTGGTGTTGTCAATGACACCCTTGGAGCAGTTAGTGGTGTTGTCAATGACACCCTTGGAGCAGTTAGGGGTGTTATCAATGCCACCCTTGGAGAAGTTAGTGGTGTTATCAATGCCACCCTGGGAGCAGTTAGTGGTGTTATCAATGCCACCCTGGGAGCAGTTAGTGGTGTTATCAATGACACCCTGGGAGCAGTTAGTGGTGTTATAAAGACACTCTGGGAGCAGTTAGTGGTGTTATCAATGACACCCTTGGAGCAGTTAGTGGTGTTGTCAATGACACCCTTGGAGGAGTTAGTGGTGTTATCAATGACACCCTGGGAGAAGTTAGTGGTGTTATAATGACACCCTGGGAGCAGTTAGTGGTGTTATCAATGCCACCCTGGGAGCAGTTAGTGGTGTTATCAATGACACCCTACGAGCACTTAGTGATGTTATCAATGACACCCTAGAAGCAGTTAGTGATGTTATCAATGACACCCTGGGAGCAGTTAGTGATGTTATCACTGACACCCTGGGAGCAGTTAGTGATGTTATCAATGACACCCTGGGAGCAGTTAGTGATGTTATCACTGACACCCTGGGAGCACTTAGTGATGTTATCAATGACACTCTAGAAGCAGTTAGTGATGTTATCAATGACACCCTGGGAGCAGTTAGTGATGTTATCAATGACACCCTGGGAGCAGTTAGTGGTGTTATAATGACACCCTAGGAGCAGTTAGTGATATTATCAGTAACACCCTAGAAGCAGTTAGTGATGTTATCAATGACACCCTAGAAGCAGTTAGTGATGTTATCAATGACACCCTAGAAGCAGTTAGTGATGTTATCACTGACACCCTGGGAGCAGTCAGTGGTGTTATCACCAGCTGAGGGTGACGACACGAAATTTGTAGACATTTTATTCTGTCAGGGACTGGAACACACAAGATACAAATTGTCTCACTGCCATAGAGAACCGGGATAGAGATATGTGTCAATGTAAAACCCATATTGCATACATACGCTGACTCGATACAACAGTGTTGTTGTTGTATGTTTGTGTAAGTTGAACCCCCCCTCCCCACCCCGACAAGGGCTAAACGAACAAAGACAACACAGACTTACTTGCTGGTGTTGGTGTTCCTCACTTTAAGACACCACTTAGATCAGCGTGACGTCACCGTGTTCTTGCGTATATCCAATAGTTCCGCTTCAGATTATCTCCTCTGTTTATAAATACGTGGATTATTTCCCCTGTCGCGGGTATGATTTTTTTTTTCGTTCTGTTTATTTCCTATTAGCTCTAGAAAGTTCCATTGAAAATCACGAGTTTTATTAAAGATTACAAATAATAGTAGATTCTAAGAGCAGCGAAGTTGTCAAGTTCTCATTCCTGTTGCGGTGTGTGTGTATGGGGGGGGGGGATGGAATAAATGGCCAAGTGCTTAAACAACAGAATACCAAGGTAGACATTTAATCGTTGCCCTTCAATACGATCGGACCTCTCTAATCGGACTTGACACAAACGAATTGATCATTAGGTACCGGTCAAATTCTGCGCCTATTACGCCTTTTTCCCTAACTAGAAATCCTTGAAAAGTCGATATTTTTCCCTCCCGTGTCCCTTTGAGTTCGACTTAGCGAGGTCCCACTGTATTTTAAAATATAAATTATACCATTTAAACAATATATTTTTTATTTATTAAAGATGATTTAGAAATTTTAATCAGTATTGAAATTCATCGAATTTGAGAAAAACTAAGCCAAACATATATGTTAATAAAATTTTACACCATGAAAATTATTAATAACTGCAGTAGATTGCAGATTTATAACTGTGATTCAAAGAAATCAAAAGAATTTTTAAAAAAACAACAACAAAAAAGCTATTAATTTAAATTGTATTTAAAATGTAAATGTAAGATTATTGTAAAGTATAAAAATTTGTCAGGTTTTTATTTTCCAAGTTGTAATTTTATGACTTGTAACCTAAAGCCACTAAAAATAAATGATTGTATAATATAATTCAGAGGCGTCACTAGGGTTGGTTTCACCGGGGCGGTAGCTCATGGTGTCACCCCCCTCGCGATTTAACCCATAGAACTCCTCCGAGTTTTTCAGTGCCAAATAATGGGAAAATATAGAATTTTAAAGTCTGGCTTCACACCCCTGATGGTGTCACCCGGGGCGCCCACTGCATGCCATTTCCACCGTCAGTGTTTTCTACATGTGTCGAGTTGCCTGGGAACATCGGATTGACTCATGTCACGATGACATGACGAGGGCGAATCGAGGCGTATGAACCTGGACATGACATGCCAGGAATGATGACCTACTTCAAACGGGACATGACATTCCAGGAACACGCATCAAACGGGACATGACATGCCAGGAATGATGAAACGCATCAAACGGGACAAGACATGCCAGGAATTATGACACGCATCAAACGGGAAAAGACATGCCAGGAATGATGACAAGCATCAAACGGGAAATGACATGACAGGAATGATGACACGCATCAACCGGGACAACACATTCCAGGAACGATGACACGCATCAAACGGAACGTGACATGCCAGGAATGATGACACGCATCAAACGGGACATGACATACCAGGAATGATGACACGCATAAACCGGGACATGACATACCAGGAATTATGACACGCATCAAACGGGACATTACATGCCAGGAAAATTAAGAAACTCTCCTTTTATTACAATAGACGCCGAGATCAAACATTATTACACAACATGGACGCCATTGGATAACTCGGCACAAATGAGGAGCTGGTGCTGTACTAAACAAAAACAAAACCAAACAAGCCAAGAACATAGCTAAGGGGCCGTCCATAAAGGACGTCACGCTATTTTGAACCATTTTTAACTGCCTCCTCCCCCCTAACACAAATCTCGCCCACCCACCCACTCTAAAGTACTTCACAATTTCGTACAAAATATATTTTTTTTGCTAACAAAATAATTAAAATGTAACATAAAAAACCGTGACGTCACACAAGGCCGGACACCCCTTCCCCCCTGTCACAAACTGTCAAACTTGCTTACACCCCCTCCCCCCCTCTGGAGCGTGACGTACTTAATGGACGGCACCTAACCTAATAACTTAGAGTAGAGAATATTCTGTTGGCATGATTACTCAAGGTCTGAAACATTCATCTACTGAACAGTTAAAACTATCTGCTCTATTGAACGGTTAAAACTATCTGCTCTATTGAACAGTTAAAACTATCTGCTCTATTGAACAGTTAAAACTATCTGCTCTATTGAACATTTAAAACTATCTGCTCTATTGAACGGTTGAAACTATCTGCTCTATTGAACGGTTAAAACTATCTGCTCTATTGAACAGTTAAAACTATCTGCTCTATTGAACATTTAAAACTATCTGCTCTATTGAACAGTTAAAACTATCTGCTCTATTGAACAGTTAAAACTATCTGCTCTATTGAACACCGGCATCGAAGGTTGCGAGGTTTTTCATTTGGTTTTATTAATCGCAACTTCCCTTATATAAAGTCGCGTGTTTTTTATTAAAGCTTAGTGCCCCGGGCGCAAAAATTAATAACTACGCCACATATGTTATAACCCATCCGTTATAATTTGACGAAATAAAGCGAACGATGGGTTTTAAAATGATACCCTAAAATTCAAATTAATCTAATTTCGATTTCTAAAGATTAGAAAATACCAAGATGCTAACATGAAGCAAACGATCTTTAAAAAAACATTCAGATATCTTAAACTACTTAGATCTTTCATAGTCCTCTTCATGATAAAACTCAATTCAACTTCCTCCTTCTTCCTATATTCTGTGTCCTTGTTTGTTTTGGTTTTTCTTTTCTTTTCATTTTTATCACATAATATGTTTTAAGATAGATCTATATGAAAGTAATTATTTATGTTATTCTACCGATGAAGGCATTAGCCGAATTGTCTACTATTATTAGTATTAATTCATAAATAAAGCTTAAATTTATTGTCATCTTACACACATAGTTTGTTTTTTAAAACTTAATTCAAGTGGTCAGTTGAGACAATAAAGTGGTCAGCTCGGACAATAAAGTCAACAGGTGGCACTCACTTTAAGATAAAAAGGATCGGCAAAGGCATCGAGCGACCATCTCTGTAGAGAACAAGATGCACGACGCGGTAAACACAACGCAATAAACACAACGCTAACCTAAGTCACAACAGCTCCAAAGACTGACCGTGTCTGGTGGTGTTGACCAGACCCTGGGTCAACTCCTCAATTCTGAAAATGACAGACGTCTCCAAGAATAAAATCAAACCACGCGCGCGCCCAACAACGCTCTCCTGGAATTTTTATCATCGCCGACTTTTCCCCCTTCTGCTCGTCTTCTCCGCCACCATCTCTCTATTCCCCTCCCCCTCCCTCCCCAACGAGACGTCTGCTGGCACCAAGCGCGAGCTCACGCGGCGTCTGTCTCCTTGATATAACTACAGTACCAGGAAGAGGGGTTCAGTTTGGTTGGGGGGGGGGGAAGGTATAGACTGGGATAATCTGTCAACGTACCGCAGGATTGGAGGTCATTGTTAGCAGCGATTTGAGAACAGCGTAGTGAGCCCTGTCTCGGTGGTGGTGGGGTTGGGTGTCGTGGTGGAGGGGCTAAAAGGGTAACTTGTTTCCACCCTGTGATCGTCTTGTGTTCGGACAGGTTTCACACAGCGATATCAGACGATATCAAGTCCAGGCTAGAGGAGACCCAGGTTTTGTGTTCATCTATCACAGAGTCACACTTCTCATTACTTTCTCCATTTTACCCCCCCCCAACTCTCGTTTTCTTGCTCCAACTCTTTGTTGTACTAAAAATTGGGGAGGGGGGGCGAAAGATGATTAATTAAATTATCAATGTATTTACAAAGAAAACGTTGACCACTCTGACTATACGTTTGTATCTGACCGTTAGAAAATATTTCAACGTTTATTAGGCACCGTAGGCAGCCTTACCTGACCGGCAAAGTAAGACTGGTTGGCCGGCAAAGTAAGACTGGTTGCCCGGCAAAGTAAGATTGGTTGGCCGGCAAAGTAAGATTGGTTGGCCGGCAAAGTAAGACTCGTGGATTTTCGCAAGTCCACACTCAATCATTTGCGAAACACCACTGTAAATAACTAAGTGGCGTTTTCTTGGGAATGTGGGAGAGAATTTCACAGTTCGTGGAAAAGAAACACCCCGAAAAATTTGCAACTGGTCGTGCATCGGGGCTGTTTATTGACACTTGCCTAAATCATTTCCGCAGCATTCTGAAAGGCACAAGCCTCCTTGGACAGTTTTAAAAAATAAAAATCCGGCGGAAAAAGTCAAAGGCCAGTAAAGAGAAAAATCAGTGACTAAAGTTAGGCAGGCTATAGCATTAAAGTTATGTGTATGTTACATTTAAGTGACCAAAATATAAATATGTATCTACACTTTACAAAACCATTTTGGTTTTGTTTTGTTTCTTTAAATTGTCTTTTATTATGTTTTTATAAGATACTTATCGTTTATTAATATATATTTATTATTTACAAAACACGTAACAAAAACAATTAGGAGTAGCATTTTTGGTCATGGAACGGATTAATGGCATTTCAATTAAATTCAATAATGAAAATTGTTTTGATATACGATCAAATTGACATGCGAGCAAGGTTATGGAACGAATTAGACTCGTATCTCGAGGTATCGCTGTATAAGAATTTGTCCTCTATTCGAACAACTTGCGTTAATTAATAAAAATATGTCTCTCTTTGGTTAAATTTTGGGTTGATAAAGGTTAAATTCAAGTATCTATATCTATTCAAATACGAGAAAGGACATGGCGAGGAAGAGAAGAAAAGCTTAGGAAAGACAACAAAAATAAAGTTTTAAAAAATAGAACTAGATCAGAACCCACGGGGAAACGTCGAAGAGAAATATCCCAGAAGAATTGGAGACCTACCGCGTTGGACATGGCAGAGTGAATAGTAAAGACCTGGGAATACTGGCCAAAGACAGTGAAAGTTGAAGTCTTTGACCGAGGCCCTATGTCTCACAAAGAGCAGAGAGATAAAATGATTTATATCTATTCATCCCATGGTTTATTGAACTATAATGAGTCGATTCCAAACAATCTATTTTCTTGAAATCTTTTCTCATGTCAGAGTATGTGACTTTTGTTCTTGGAGACGCTAGTCACCTCTGTGTGTGTGTAGAATGTACCCACTATAATTATCTCCCTCTGGTGACCAAGTCAACCGTGAAGCCAGGTGGCTCTCCTCAGATGTTGAACAGCAGGTGAACCAGGTCCCCATCGCCCAATAGGTTGATGACAGCGCTGGTGTGCAATGACGCGAGCGTAACTTTCTGTACAAGCGAAGAAAATTAGATACTTTATTGACTGACTGCGCCCAGAAGCAGCCACATAAGCGTGAGCGAGCACAAACACACAAGCATCAACACAAACACACATGCATCAACACAAACAGACACGCGTCAACACACACACACACGCATCAACACAAACACACACACATAAACACAAACACACACGCATCAACACAAACACACACACATCAACACAAACACACACGCATCAACA
>MUZC01002468.1:897445-914618 GCA_002072015.1 Radix auricularia
CAGACTTATAAGAAAAAAATCAAAGAGTGAGAGAGAGATAGAGTGAGAAGGAGAGGGAGAGGGAGAAAGAGAGAGAGAGAGAGAGAGAGAGAGAGAGAGAAAGAGAGAGAGTCAAAGAGAAAAGATAGACAGAAAACAGATAAGAAAAAAATCAAAGAGTGAGAGAGAGATAGAGTGAGAAGGAGAGGGAGAGGGAGAAAGAGAGAGAGAGAGAGAGAGAGAGAGAGAGAGAGAGAGAGAGCAAAACTGGGATGAGACTTCTATCAGGCTTAAAAATAAGTAAATGAAACATTAGGTAAACGGAATAAGAGTTAGCCTGACAGGACGTAACAAAGCAGCGAAAGTTCCGGCAAAGAGCCTTCCTCAACGAACAAACAATACATAAGTAAAAGGAATATAAAAAATAAAATAATAAAAACTTAGATACGGTGAAATCCAAAGAGTCAATGAAAGCAAAGCAGGAAGAGAGCAGTGCGAGCCTATATAGGAAAGGAGAGAGTGGGTGGGGCAAAACGAATAGATGGTCAGCGCAAACACAACATTCATCCCATGTGATGCAAAAGTCCCATACTCTTGGATAAGTCTATTCTCCAGACTGACCCTCGTGAGTGTGTTTGTGCAAGAGACAAGTGTGACGTCACATTTTAAAAAATATATTTTAAATTTTATTTCTAATTTAATTATTATTATTTTTGAAAAGTAAAATTTAATAGTTTTAAAAATAATTTTCACAAATTTTGTGAAACACTTGAATTAGTTTTATGTCAAAATAGCATGAAATGCGTATCTTTTCAATGTGTTGTTCACAATTCCTCGTGCTAGTTAGGAGCGCTAGTAAACTGTTGCGAAGAATTGTTTTATGTGGAGCCTTGCCAAACGTGTTATTATTTCTTTGTTGTCTGCTGCATAATTATATCACTGATCAAGAAATTTGGAATTTGTATTATAATACAAAATATTTAGGATTCAGAGGTAATATTTGTATAATATAATCATTATTATCATAAACATAAAAACTATGGTATTAAGTTTCTTTAAAATTTATAATAAATACAAGTTAATGACGTGCTCATTTATCGGACTTTTACATTTCTTAGTTAGTAAAATGCTAAAAAAATTATTATTTCGTTTTAATAGAGGTCAACACATGGAGAAATATTCCCACTGCCCGCTGTAACAACCCTACAGTCATAAACGACTAGACCTTTTTTTTTTCGAAAGTGTGACGTACTTTAAGGAAAAGTGGGGGGGGGGGCAAGATTTGTGACACTTTGTGACAGGGGGGACGAGGGTCAAATATTGTTAAAATTTGCGTGACGTACTTTATGGACGGCCCCGAAGACAGATAGAGAAAGAGTGAAAGAGAAACAGAAAGAGAGAGAGGTGGAGGGTGAAAGAGATAGAGAGAGAGACAGAGAGAAAGCGTGAGAGACCGAAATAGTGTGAGGGTGCCATGGGTGCGTTAGTGACTTAGAGAAACATAGATAGAAATAAGGTGAATGGTTGAGAGACAGAGTGAGTAAACAACACCGAGAGAGACAAAACGAGAGAGAGAGAGAGAGAAAGAGAGAGAGAGATGACGTAAAAAACGCCCCCTCTTAGCTGTGCTACTGAGCAGCTATTTCACAGACAACGCGCAGCACTTTTTTTTTAATCAGTATGTTATATTCATGTATGTTTGATTTAACAGTTTGCACAAAAAAAAAATTTTTTAAAATCAAACGAGTAAATGTTCTTGTAACAGAAACAACGAAACTTGAGAGAGGGCATTGGGCGTGATAGAATGGGGGTGTTGACAAAGAAAAGGTTTGATAATATCAAATTTTATTAATACAAACTTGCTATACAGACTTTCTATAAACACTTTCTATACATACTTGGTATACTTACTTTCTATGCAGACTTTGTATACAGACTTTCTATACAGAATTGCCAAACAGACTTGTTCCACAGACTTTCTATACAGACTTGCTATACATACTTGCTATAAAGACTTTCTATACAGACTTTCTATACAGACTTTCTATACAGACTTGCTAAACAGTTTTTCTTTAAAGACTTTCTATGCAGACTTTCTATACAGACTTGCTATACAGACTTGCTATACATACTTTCTATAAAGACATTCTATACAGACTTGCTGTACATACTTTCTATAAAGACATTCTATACAGACTTTCTATACAGACTTGCTATACAGACTTGCTATACATACTTTCTATAAAGACATTCTATACAGACTTGCTATACATACTTTCTATAAAGACATTCTATACAGACTTGCTATACAGACTTTCTACAGACTTGCTATACAGACTTTCTATAAAGACTTTCTATATAGACTTTCTATACAGACTTTCTATACAGACTTTCTATACAGACTTTCTATACAGACTTGCTATAAAGACTTTCTATACATACTTTCTATAAAGACTTTCTATACAGACTTTCTATACAGACTTGCTATACAGACTTTCTACAGACTTGCTATACAGACTTTCTACAGACTTGCTATACAGACTTTCTACAGACTTGCTATACATACTTTCTATAAAGACTTTCTATACAGACTTTCTATACAGACTTTCTATACAGACTTGCTATAAAGACTTTCTATACATACTTTCTATACAGACTTTCTATACAGACTTTCTATACAGACTTTCTATACAGACTTGCTATAAAGACTTTCTATACAGACTTTCTATACAGACTTTCTATACAGACTTTTTATACAGACTTTCTATACAGACTTTCTATACATACTTTCTATACAGACTTTCTATACAGACTTTTTATACAGACTTTCTATACAGACTTTCTATACAGACTTGCTATAAAGACTTTCTATACAGACTTTCTATACAGACTTTCTATACAGACTTTCTATACAGACTTTCTATACAGACTTTCTATACAGATTTTCTATTAAGACTTTCTATACAGACTTTCTATACAGAATTTCTATACAGACTTTCTATTAAGACTTTCTGTACAGACTTTATATACAGACTTTTTATACAGACTCGCTATTCATGTTTCTCTACTTCCCATGAGTGTCGGCCTCGTGTAGGTAATGAATCGTATCTACTGCCCCCAGTGATGTTCGCCAGACTCCCGCACGATACGGTGTTGGGGTGAGCGTGGTGGTTCCTGGGATCGGGAGAAAACAACAATACGAAATTCTTAGCCCTGCAACGAGCCCCTGATAACAACTTTACCGTATACCAACCACGAATAAAAGTATTGAATAATAGAGTGAAAACTGTGGACGTTTTTTTTTATTCACCCTCGCGTAACAGCAAGACGCAATAAGTTTCGCCTGATCGCCCTTATCGCGGTATTTACAAAACGGCAAGAGGGAAGGTTGTTAATTTTCGGACGTGATTTTCAGAACACTGAAATAATCATTCAGTTATAAAATATTGACAGCTGTGTTGTATGTAAGCACGCCCCTCCCCCCCCCACCCTCCAGCGTAATCAGTGGCGTTGCTAGGGGGTGCGGTGGGGTGGACCGCCCCGGGTGACACCATCAGGGGGGAAACACCATACTGTAAAACTCTATATATTCCCGTTATTTGGTACTGGAAAACTCGGAGGAGTTCTATGGGTTAAATCATTAGGGGGTGACATCATGAGCTACCGCCCCGTGTGACACCATGAGCTACCGCCCCGGGTGACATCAACCCTAGTGACACCTCTGAGCGTAATAGGCCTACATGTTTACAAAGATTCACATATGAGAAAAAGCTCTTAGTTTTTACCACGTCTGTGGCTGAGGAGAATTTTCATAAATCATTTTTTATTGAGATATAAAAATAGTGTTGCTTAATTATTTTTTTTAAAATATAGTTGTAATAATGATAATATATTTTTTTTAATAAAAAAAATTAAGGTTGCTTGCCTAAAAACATGTAGATCTAATTAAAATTTTCTTAGCTAGCTGCATATAGGGGTCTAGTTTTTGTTTTCTATTTTCTTACAATTTGTGTTTTTAATGTGGGAGAGAGAATGAAAAGTTTCTCCAAACTTAATATCTAAAATAAACAACAAAATATTTGATCCCTGACCTGAAAATGACGTCATCAAATATCGCTGTGGATGTGTTATCCCGTAATTAATGCTGTAGTTCAAATCAAACACTAACAAAAACATAATAAGGAAATGTTAACATCCAATAATTCTGTCACACTTTCCAGTACTCTAACCCTTCTGTATTAATTCTACTAGTCCTACCCCACCACCACAACCCCTCCCAATACATTGGCTATCGGGCGATATAAAAGAAAAAGATACATCAATAAAGTGGCACTTGGATCAAATCCTTTCATTTGGTGCCATCAAAGTTTTGGTAGCGGATAAAGTCAAGTGTGTACACACCAGAGATCGGAGGCCATGCTGTTAGCTTTAATGAAATCCAAACATTGCCTGGGGCCACATGCACCAAGTCCGGCCCTGGGACACGTCACGGACGTTCAGACTGCTCACTTTAAACACACAGCCTCACTCACATATACAGACTCACTCACACACAGAGACATACTGACAGACAGACACATACACTAACAGACGGACAAACACATACACCTACAGACGGACAGACACATACACTCACAGACGGACTGACACATACAACTACAGACGGACTGACACATACACTCACAGACGGACTGACACATTCAACTACAGACGGACTGACACATACACTCACAGACGGACTGACACATACACCTACAGACGGACTGACACATACACTCATAGACGGACAGACACATACACCTACAGACGGACTGACACATACACTCATAGACGGACAGACACATACACCTACAGACGGACTGACACATACACGCATAGACGGACAGACACATACACTCACAGACGGACAGACACATACACTCACAGACGGACAGACACATACACTCACAGTCGGACAGACACATACACTCACAGACGGACATACACATACACTCACAGACGGACATACACATACACTCACAGACGGACTGACACATACACCTACAGACGGACTGACACATACACCCACAGACGGACAGACACATACACTCACTGACGGACAGACACATACACTCACAAACGGACAGACACATACACTCACAGATGCACAGACAGACACACAAAGACGGACAGACACATTCAGACTCACACACTCTCTGACTCAGAGATGGAGGCACACACTGGCAGACGCTCACGGACACATACACACATAAAATATATACATACAAGCTTTAAAGTATTGCTCTGATCACACGAATCGTTTGTTTATATTATATATTATATTAAAAACACGTCGTATCTTTGAAGTGTTTATACATTTTATAATTAAATAACCGCAGGCTAAGACTTGTTTTCTAGCTACTATTGCTAATATAATATGCGCAAAGCTAATCAGTTTAAAACACATTCAAATTCCCTTGGCACATGATTGGTGTTGGGGTGGGGGGTGAAGAGGGGAGACGAAACTACCCTGATGACGCTTTTCCTGTTTGGTTAACTGCTTACAATATTGTTTTTATTTTTTAATTTTAAAAAAAATATGAAATCGTTGGAGAGTAGTTAAATATGAACTATTGGAAAGCGAGTTATTGGAACCATTGAAGCCTCCCAACAAATACAGGTTATATCTGTAGAACAACAAGACGCCTTTGAGAAACACGAGCCGGCCATCTTGGTGAGGCTGTGACGTCAGTAAACAAAAACCCTGCACAGTTGTGACATCTACCAGGGGTAGTCATCCACAGAAACCATCTCAATTATTTATAGGCTCCAGGGGGAGACAAGAATACGAGACGATAAGGAGATATGGAGTTGAGTGTTGTTTTGTTATCCCCACTTTGTGAGTTGTACATTGAGTAATGGCGTTTGACGAGGGGCGGGAGTTGTGATCTTTAGTTTATATTAGTAGATTTTACAAAAGTTGAAAAACAAATTGTTTATAGAGAAAAAGTTTTTAAAAATTTCAATAGCGGCATAGCGAAACAATTTATTTATTGATGGATGTGAAATGCCTTGTCTGCTTGTGGGTAGTAAACAACATACTTGGACCTCCATGGGTGGCTTTAAAACTACATGTCATTGGAAGATGTCGGCGTGACAGTCACAGCACTAACAACAAGGCCATATGAGGGCCCATCTGAACCAGGCCATATGAAGCCCATCTGAACCAGGTCATGTAAGGGCCCATCTGAACCAGGTCATATTAGGTGCCCATCTGAACTAGGTCATGTAAGGGCCCATCTGAACCAGGTCATATTAGGGCCCATCTGAACCAGGTCATATGAGGGCCCATCTGAACCAGGTCATGTAAGGGCCCATCTGAACCAGGTCATGTAAGGGCCCATCTGAACCAGGCCAAATGAGGGCCCATCTGAACCAGGTCATATGAGGGCCCATCAGAACTAGGTAATATGAGGGTCCATCTGAACCAGGTCGTATAGGGACCCATCTGAACCAGGTCATATGAGGGCTCATCTGAACCAGGTCATGTAAGGGCCCATCTGAACCAGGTCATGTAAGGGCCCATCTGAACCAGGTCATATGAGGGCCCATCTGAACCAGGCCATATGAGGGCCCATCTGAACCAGGACATATGAGGGCCCATCTGAACCAGGCCATATGAGGGCCCATCTGAACCATGTCATTTTAGGTGCCCACCTGAACAAGGTCATATAAGGGCCCATCTAAACCAGGTCATATGAGGGCCCATCTGAACCAGGTCATATGAGGGCCCATATGAACCAGTTCATATGAGGGCCCATCAGAACTAGGTCATATGAGGGTCCATCTGAACCAGGTCGTATAGGGACCCATCTGAACCAGGTTATACGAGGGTCCAACTGAACCAGGTCATACGAGGGCTCATCTGAACCAGGTCATATGAGAGCCCATATGAACCAGGTCATATGAGGGCCCATCTGAACCAGGCCATATGGGGGCCCATCTAAACCAGGTCATATGGGGGCCCATGTGAACCATGCCATATGAGGGCCCATCTGAACCAGGTCATATGAGGGCCCATCAGAACCAGGTCATATGAGGGCCGATCTGAACCAGGTCATATGAGGGCCCATCTGAACAAGGTAAGCTGTCATTTTGGGAGAATGTCAAGAGAAAGCAACTTTATGAAATCCAAACGACCGTTGAATCCAACACGATGTTCTGATTGTCCAGATCAACAGTTTAATTTCGTTAGTAGGATGATTCAAATTTGTGGGTTAAATATTTCAGATGTGTCAAGAGACAGTGAATCTTACCTTATATATCACATAAATTTAACCATTGTTAATGTCTAGACTCTAGACAAGCATTTTTATTAGTGTTTTGAATATTGATATTGTGTTCTTTAATCTAATACAACAGCAGCTGACAAAAAGTTGATTTGTAATAAATAAAGAAGAAAAAAAATTCTTATTCGGTTTGCAAATACAAACACATATCATTTCTCGTTCTTCCCTTCTGGAATCCGCAAATGTAATGGATTGTAAGGTCATTAAAAGAGAAAAAAAACGCAACTTTATCAGCATTTAAAAGTCTTATCGAAATACAAGATTATACATAAACCATGGATAAGCGTGTGGCGCAATAATCATCTGCATAGGAGGGATGAGGAGGAGAGTCTGTAACAGATCAGATTTTTAAAAAACAAACTTTTCTCTCGTTTGTCAACGAAAAAATTCCCCACCGGAATTCCAGGGAGTAAGGAGAGAAATTGTATGTGGTAATTTACAGATAGAGATAGACAGAAATCTAGACCTGAGGCAATGTACTCATGAATACCCGATATACATTATTTAAAATAAACATACAGAATGATTTTGAAAAAAATATTAAAATATTTATTCCAAGGATAAGAATGTGTGTGTGTGTGTGTGTGTGTGTGTTTGTGTGTTTGTGTGTGTGTGTGTGTTTGTGTGTGTGTGTGTTTGTGTGTGTGTGTGTGTGTGTTTGTGTGTGTGTTTGTGTGTGTGTGTTTGTGTGTGTGTGTGGAGGGGGGTGGGGTGGCCCTCCAAAACAAACACACACACGAAGGTGAAATGTCGTATGGCTGATTGTATGACGTGTTGACATAGATCTGCTCACACACGGGTAAGTCGATCTGACATAGAGATGCTGTTCGTCTGCCTTGTTTTATACCTGCAGGTTTGATCACTCACCGTCTCGCCATGCTCTTGGCTTACATTTCACACAGACTAACGTATCAATTACAGCAAGATATCGCTGACCGCTTCATTAAAGTTAATTGGTCAACTCTATACCCTGGTTTTGTTTGCTTTTTTTCAGCTCTCTCTTTCATCACTGTGAAATACATTTTAACAATTTCTGTTCATTTGTGGAAAACGGAGAGAGAGAGAGAGAGAGAGAGAGAGAGAGAGAGAGAGAGAGAGAGAGAGAGAGAGAGAGAGAGAGAGAGCAGTCTAGCCGGGTAATTAGATATTAAGAGGAAAATATCAGAAAGAAGTCCTCGTCAGCGAGCAAACAGAAATAAATGAACATAACAAATAGAAATAAATGAACATAACAAATAGAAATAAATGTACATAACAAACAGAAATAACATGAACATAACAAATAGAAATAACATGAACATAACAAACAGAAATAACATGAACATAACAAACAGAAATAAATGAACATAACAAATAGAAATAACATGAACATAACAAATAGAAATAAATGAACATAACAAACAGAAATAACATGAACATAACAAATAGAAATAAATGAACATAACAAACAGAGATAACATAAACATAACAAACAGAAATAACATAAACATAACAAACAGAAATAAATGAACATAACAAACAGAAATAACATGAACATAACAAACAGAAATAACATAAACATAACAAACAGAAATAACATAAACATAACAAACAGAAATAACATGAACATAACAAACAGAAATAACATAAACATAACAAACAGAAATAAATGAACATAACAAACAGATATAAACATGAACATTACAAACAGAACTAACATGAACATTACAAACAGAAATAACATGAACATAACAAACAGAAATAACATGAACATTACAAACAGAAATAACATGAACATAACAAACAGAACTAACATGAACATAACAAACAGAAATATATGGTTTGTTATGGTTATCTTCAGTCATTTCTGAAATAACTTTAATTAACTGGTATTTTAAACAGCTGTCTCAGTCTTACTGCCCAATTTTCACTTTTGTCTGTTTTATATTTTCTTATATGTCTCAATTAGCGGAGTTATCCCAAAATAATTCACTAAAAAATTCATAACTTTCTTTAGAATTAACATAGAACTATAATTTTGGTATCAATAAATTGCATTTTTCAAGCCCTTTCCACCCAACTAGATCTTAAAGCTATAGCTTTAATTTGAAAATTTTGTCCATGTACCTACCCACACATACAATTTTCCCGTTAAAATATATGCTTTAAGTTTAAGCTATTTTCACAGTATAAGACCACCACTCTTCCAACAAACTTTAAGTTTGAAACTTGCTTCATATTTCTTTTACTTGCTTGTGGCGACGTGATGGTTGCCTTGACAGTTATCCATTTGTAAACTGTACTGTAATGTACTGGTACTGTACTGTAATGTACTGGTGCTGTACTGTAATGTACTGGTGCTGTGCTATAATGTACTGGTGCTGTACTGTAAAGTACTGGTGCTGTACTGTAATGTACTGGTGCTGTACTGTAAAGTACTGGTGCTGTACTGTAAAGTACTGGTGCTGTACTGTAATGTACTGGTGCTGTACTGTAAAGTACTGGTGCTGTACTGTAAAGCACTGGTGCTGTACTGTAATGTACTGGTACTGTACTGTAAAGTACTGGTGCTGTACTGTAAAGTACTGGTACTGTACTGTAATGTACTGGTGATGTACTGTAATGTACTGGTACTGTACTGTAATGTACTGGTGCTGTGCTGTAAAGTACTGGTGCTGTACTATAATGTACTGGTGCTGTACTGTAATGTACTGGTGCTGTACTGTAATGTACTGGTGCTGTACTGTAATGTACTGGTGCTGTACTGTATGAACAGGTACAAATACGTCTGCTTTACTATATGAACAGTTGTGTTCTGCTGTACAGAACCAGCCTATCACAGCGATCTCTATATTTTCTCTCCACCGGTATACAAAGGCTGCTTGGATTGAATTTGTCAGCTTTACCCTCAATCTAACTGCGGAACCGAACGAATGGTCATACAGTTAGTTAGTTATTTCCTCTCGGGCCGAAGACGGCACATAGGGCAGAGGTCATGGATTTCCATTTGTGACGTTCAGTTGCTAATTGTATCAAGTCCTGGTTATTTCTTAGACCCATGGTTGAGCTTTCTCTTAGGATTGTTCTACGCAGGGTTTCTTTTGGCCTTCCTTGTTTTCTTTTGCCTGCTGGTGTCCACATGAGGGCCTGACTTGGGAGTCTTCTCTCGTCCATTCGAAGAACATGACCGATGTAATTCCATCGTCTTCTCCTTATAAAATTTGACACATATTCTTGATTGGTTTCTTTTCTTATTGTTTCATTTGATTTGAGATCACTCCATTTTATATTTAAAATTTTTCGGAGGCATTTGTTTTCGAATGCAACTAATTTTTTTTCTATATATTTAGTTGATTTAGGTCATACAGTAGAACAGCGTATAAGACGATACCCAGCATATAAGACGATACCCGGCGTATAAGACGATACCCAGCGTATAAGACGATATCCGGCGTATAAGACGATACCCAGCGTATAAAACGATACCCAGCGTATAAGACGATACTCAGCGTATAAGACGATACCCAGCGTATAAAACGATACCCAGCGTATAAGACGATACTCAGCGTATAAGACGATGCCCAGCGTATAAGACGATACCAAGCGTGTAAGACGTTACCAGCGTATAAGACGATACTCGGCGTCTACTGAATGTCTCAATAGTTTCACCGTTGTCTGTCTTCGGAATGGCTCAATGGTGCCTCGCATACTGTCACGGTCTCAATGGTGTCTAACACAAGGAGGTGGCATCTCTCTCCCCGTCGTGGTCAGCCATGTCCACTGAGGGGTAAACAAATCATCCCGACTTCACCTTGTGCCAAGCAAGACCAATAGTACAGTCAGAAGTTGCTGAGTTACTGATACTATGGTACTCTGATACTATGGTACTCTGATAATATGGTACTCTGATACTATGGTACTCTGATAATATGGTACTCTGATACTATGGTACTCTGATACTATGGTACTCTGATACTATGGTACTCTGATAATATGGTACTCTGATAATATGGTACTCTGATACTATGGTACTCTGATACTATGGTACTCTGATACTATGGTACTCTGATACTATGGTACTCTGATACTATGGTACCCTGATAATGCGATACAAAGCCTACCTTCATCTATATCATGAACTGGCATTTACTTCAATCACTTTACACACATTTTACAAAAAGCTTTCAATTAACACAATACAACCAAAATATTACAATAAATTGATATTAACTTTTACCGTAACAACAAAAGTACCTTGTAAAATCAGGACTAACAGACTCTAACAGTAAAATAACTAACTAGTCTCGTTAATGCCGTGTGTAGTAAAGGGAACGAAGAGTGTCATACGCGTGGATTTACGGAGACGCTTTCCTTGCTTTACGATTGGTCCACCTTTGGTCATAGTCTTTGTTATTGTTCCAAAAAGAAGGGGAGCTCAACGCTGTATTTAAATATTTTTAACTACGTTGTTCTGGAGCGCCAACGGCGCCAACTTTTGTCAAAACCCCAAGTAGCTTTCGTGAATGTTATTCCATCAGTTCTAATCAGTGTGTGCAACAACCAAAAATTAAATTTTACATCTTAAATCTTATATCTTAAATCTTACATCTTACATCTTAGATATTACATCTTACATCTTTAAATCTTACATCTTAAATCTTACATCTTACATCTTAGATATTACATCTTACATCTTTAAATCTTACATCTTAAATCTTACATCTTTAATCTTAAATCGTACATCTTTAAACTTAAATCTTACATCTTACATCTTAGATATTACATCTTACATCTTTAAATCTTACATCTTAAATCTTACATCTTTAATCTTAAATCGTACATCTTTAAACTTAAATCTTACATCTTACTTCATATATTTCAAATTTTACATCTTAAATCTTGCGTCTTACATCCTTTATATTGTAACAAAAATCAAATCATTGATGAGTCAACTACAGGATAATACCAATTATATATATTACTCCCTATATTCACGGCAATACACGACATAAATCAACACTACAAGATTTGGCGCCTTTACTTTGCACATCTTTGAGGTAATAACACCAAAAGGGACACAGGCTGCCACGAATGGATGAGGAGGCGGTAACACACCAGAGGACCGAATGCAGCGATTGCGGATGGGAACGGGCCAAGCAATACTAGAACTAGGGAAGATTTCCTGCATGGCCATTTTCTAACGTAAGGCTCGCATTACACAACTTGGAACTTCCCCGTGACACTCTCGCAGGGAAACCAGACAGTTCGAGTCAAACTTTACAGAGATCAATAAATAAATTAATAAATTAATTAAAATCAAAGCTATGGTTTTGAAGTGTTAACGCATTCCCAGATCTTGGTCGCTGTGTCGGATCGTAAGAACTGGAAAACACAAATATTCGATCTACAAACTTTCAAGGCCTGAAAGGAATACAAATCAAGCAATCTTTCGTTTTAGAGACTTATGAAGAAATTACGGCTGCGTAAATTAATGATTAATTGATCGATTAATCTTTTTTTTTAAAAATATCTCTATTAAAATTAATTTGATCGATTTTTATTCCAATGAAATATAGAAAATATTTTGAAATTTATAGCTTTCCAATTTATTAACAATATGTTTTTTTTTGTTACTTCCTTAATTCTCCCTGGTATCATTATGATTTATTTAGTAGACGTGCATACGTAAACAAAAAGGTTTTTCTTACTTTTGTCTTGCATAGGAGAACAAAATTACTATGTTAAGACACCCATTTTGGGAGCCATGCAATTAACGCGCCTTAACCAATTTCCACGAAATAATGATATGGTGACCCGTCAAAACGGCCCCTGACAAAACGGCCCCGACAAAACTGCCCCGACTAAACGGCCCCGGACAAAACGGCCCCAGTCAAAACGCCCCCGGACAAAACGGCCCTGGACAAAACGGCCCCGGTCAAAACGGCCCCGGTCAAACCTAATGATATATATGGGTTATAAAATATAATTAATCGAAATTAATCGATTAAATTTTCCCCGATAATTCGGAAAAAATTAAACAGTACTGGCCCGACAATCAATCAATTTTGAAATAAAGATGACAGTTAGAGAAAAGGGGGAAGAAAATAAATGAAATTTTATTTAAATACTTAAAAAATTAGCCCCCAATGAGGATCGAACTCATGACCCCTGGTTTACAAGACCAGTGCTCTAACCACTGAGCTATGGAGGCGGACGTTCGCGTAGGCTACAGTGAGAAATTCAAAATAAATCCTGCTCTCAGGACAACATATTGGCCTGAATACTTAGTCCTCATTTCCTGTAGCACAAGTCAATATTCTTAAACAACATGTGCACCATGCACTTATGTTTTGACATATTATTGACATTTGACGGTCTTCAATGGCCTTGGAATTTTACTTGACATTGTTGTGTGGTCATAATGTTTACTTTTTTTGTTATTATTATTATTATATTTCTCTTACTAATTTATTCAAACTTCCAATTTTACGATTTAAATTAAAAAAAACAAAAAAAAAGGCATACTAATAATAAATAAAATTCAAAGAATTGAATAAATATAATTAATTTATTTATTTCCATAACTATTTATATTTTAGTTTTATTATTATCAACGTTGTCCGTGTTAATAAATTGATTACCGCTAACCAACCATCAGCAGCCATAAATTAAGTATTATAATACTATGATCATCACCCCACCCCCCCAAAAACCACCTCACTTTCTGCTTCTTCTTTTTAATAAACTACGAGTGACAGTATTAAAACTAGTTTAAAAATTAATTTAAACCTTATCAACACCTATGGATGAGCGTAAGAATCAACAAACTTGTGTATTGAAGGAGTGTCTTCAATTGATAACATAAGGTGACATTTAATTGTCTTTTATCGGGGGAAAAAAAATTCAAAAAACTCCTCACACCCATCCTGACGATAAATTTTGGAATTTCTCAGTTGGAACGCAATGACAAGCCAGCCGAGAGTGCCGTAATCTGCACGCATCTGGCGTCCTCTACACTTGACCATGGTGACCCTGAGAGGTCAGTCTTGAATCACCAGACCCGATTGTTTTATTTGCTGGTCGCCCCGGGGGTCCATCCCAGGGCCGTAAACCACATTAACCGCTGGTAAACGAGCTATCAACCCACGAGACGCTAGCACGGAGGGAGGGAGAGGTGAGGGATGCCTGGGGTGGAACTGCTTAAGGGGTTCGGAAATTGCCCAGTGGAAAATATGCGGGGAGTGGGTGGGGCGCTGGACGGCATAAAGTTATTAAAAGGCAGTGAGACATTAAGAGACAAAATAGTTTATAGCAGAAGATAATTATTTTTCTTCAAACCAGTCACGTGAGAAAGGGAGTGAACTTGGTGAACGATTCTTTTATACACAATTCCAAGTTGTTATAGTTAATGGAATAAACAAATATTGATGACGTCATCTACTGGGAACGTATTAATAGCCGGCATGTGTCAAATAATATTACCCCTTTACTGTATCCAGGGGTCATATTGTCTCAATACTGTATCCAGGGGTCATATTGTCCCAATACTGTATCCAGATGTCATATTGTCTCAATACTGTATCCAGGGGTCATATTGTCTCAATACGCTGTTCAGGGGTCTTCATGCAACATTATTTTAACTTTTACTTTTATTCTCTACCTCATTTGCAAGGCATATTATAAGATCATTTGTGGATAAGCTTTTCAGAGAGAGGACCCTAACAGAGGAGCATGAAACCTCACTGTCCAATTGATGCAGGAGTGCATTTGTGAGGTAAAGTCTTGGATGACTTTAAGCAAACTCAAACTGAATGATACTAAGACAGAAGCACTCCTATTCTGTAACAATAAATCACGCAGTACTTTGAATCTTCCGAATTCTATTCAGGTGGCTGGTTCTGATATACTGTTCAAAACATCGACTAGGAATCTTGGCTACATTATTTCTGATAACATGTCTACCAACAACTTCATCAATCGCATCTGTCGCTCTGCCTATTATGCCATTCGTCAGATCAGTTCAATCCGTCATTACTTAACAGATAGTGCTACAAAAACTCTAGTCTGTGCTCTTGTTCTAGCTCGTATTGATTACTGCAATTCTCTTCAGTCAGGTGCGCCTAAAAATGAGTTGAAAAACTACAGAGAGTTCAGCTGCCAGATTAGTTCTAAAGGCAAAAAAACATGACCATGTTACTCCGCTACTTTACTCACTTCATTGGCTACCCATACAAGCCCGAATTGATTACAAACTGGCCGTTCTGTGTCACAACTTCTTTTCTGACTCATGCCCGTCCTGTCCTACTGAACTTCTTTTGGTCTACTCACCAAGTCGTCAGCTACGCTCTTCTGCAGACACACGCACTCTCTGTTTTCATAACACATGAACTAAAACATTTGGCGAAAGGTCATTCTCTTTTTGTGCAGCCCAAACAATGGAATTCTCTTCCATTACACATCCGTAGTATTTCAACTACTAAGTCCTTCAAGACTGCACTAGAGACGCATCTTTTCAAAATTTATTTTCAAAATTAATGAAACAACATTTCTTTCAATGATTAACTTAGCTGATGTATAAAGATTGTCATTTATGTGGTTAGTAACATATGAATGTTTATTTAATTAATATTTCTATGTTATTTTCTCCATGTAAGACGCTGTGACCCCGGCTCCTTGCTGGGATACAGCGCTATATAAATTATCAATTTATTATTATAATAATTACATTAAAATAAATGACCTGGTTAATTTAGTTTAGTAGCTGACAAGAACGCGAAATCGTAACTAGCATAAATCAGACTTTAAACGTATCTAGTATAAATCAAGCTATAAACTTATCTGGTATAACTCAAAATATAAACTTATCTTGATAAATCTAACTATAAACTTATCTTGTATAAATCAAACTATAAACGTATCTAGCATAAATTAAACTATAAACTTATCTTGTATAAATCAAACTATAAACGTATCTAGTAGGGCTATTATCGATTAATTTAATCGTTAACTTTTGAAAGATTACCGAATAATTAATCGATAAATTTGATTAAAACTAAAAATAAGATGCATGACGTCATTAAACTGAAAATTTCATAAAATGTCCATAACTTAAGTTTGTAATTTAAAAAATATTGAATTGTAAGGAGGTATATTTAAATATAAGTAGTTCAATTGATGTCAATTTAATTTTTTTTTATGGTTAACTAGCAATTTACCCGCGCTTTGCTGCGGAAATTAGGGTTTCAGCGAGCGTTTCGAAACCGCGTAACACTAATTAAAAACACCATTTGAGTTTAATCTGAATAAAGATTAACTTCAACCATTCAGGCTCCTTACTACACAAGAACTTGGAGATTTAAAGATGCGTCTTTTTTATAAACTTCACATTGGGGAAAAACCTATATTTCGACAATCGTCACCCTAGTGAGAGGTGATTTAATCTTACCATCGTGGGAAGGAATGGGGGGGGGGAATACTCCACAACTTCCCAAAGTTTCAAGCTTCTACCTACACGGAAACTTGGAGAATTATCGTTGATTCAGTTTCATATCGCCCATTTTAGGGGGGGGGGTTTGGGCCCCCGGCAGCCCATGAGTGGAAATTTTTAAAGTTTATATAATTTTTTTTCCTTGTCTACCTACACGGGAAATAAAAGAATTATAGATTTTCAATTTTTATATTTCATATTAGAAAAAAAAACGTTTTTGGGGCCCCGGCCTCCATGAGTGTGTATTTCAAAATTCTTTTACACCAACTTTCGTTTTGAGAGGGTACTTAACAATTTTCCCAAAGTTTCATGCTTCTACCTACACGGAAATTTGGAGAATTAATAATGAGTTGGTTTTAATATAAGAAAAACTATATTTGGGCCCCCGGCCCCCATGAGA
>MUZC01002468.1:923539-942180 GCA_002072015.1 Radix auricularia
ACCTCCTGACACTTTAAGTCTAGTCTCAGTGTGTCCCCCACCCCCTGACACTTTAGGTCTAAACTCAGTGTGTCCCCCACCACCTGACACTTTAGGTCTAGACTCAGTGTGTCCCCCACCTCCTGACACTTAAGGTCTAGACTCAGTATGTCCCCCACGTCCCAACAATTTAAGGTCTAGACTCAGTATGTCCCCCACCTCCTGACATTTAAAGTCTAGTCTCAGTGTGTCACCCACCTCCTGACACTTTAAGTCTAGTCTAAGTGTGTCCAAACCTCCTGACACTATAGGGCTAGTCTCAGTGTGTCCCAACTGTTGCGTACTGGGTTCTGGATACAATCTTAATAAAGACAGACTCTTGTCGAATAGAAGGTGTTCTTTATTGAACTATAAATACACGTATAAATCCTTCATACAGCCATCGAGACATCACAGTATACAGGCTCACAGGATCACAGTCTTCTCCGTGTTCGAGCAACCTCGATCACACCATCCGTCAACAACACAGCCCTGGCCGAACGTCCACACACTGACGTTACAAGTCTCTCGTATCTTTTCTCCACCCGTCTCACACACTACTCAGACCCACACTATATATAGCCCTTGCGCGCACTCTCAAGTCATTGCCTGACCTTCCACAAGTCAGTCTCTGAACACCGTTCAAAACATTCTCACAGCAACTCACACAACTCATTGCCAGTGATTCTCATACGACAACTTACAACACTGATTGACAACTCAGTAACAACTCAGAACCATTCCTTGACAGTGATTCTCATACCTTGACATATCCCCCCTCTTCCGTTAGATTCTACTTGCTAGTAGAATCTCACAATCAAAATAAGTCAGGGTATGGAATCACTAACATTCATAACACATCATGAAAATAATTGGCCTTAATACATGAACAGCATCATATGAATTATATACATACATCATATTCATAATCCCTAATCTATTACATCATGGAAAACACACTACTAACAAACTCGAATTACATAGTTACATAGTCTCAAAAAATAAGACATTTTAGCAGCAATAACAAACAAAATTTACACATGCGAGGTCTTACATCATTAGACATAAGTGATAATCAATTTTTATACCAATATACATATACAATATACTTATCTATATATACACCCGATCTCAGGTGACAACAAAAATTATATCTATACAAGACCTCAGAGAAAAAAAATAATTATATAAATACATGATCTCAGCAGAAGAAACGAACCCCAAGAACAACATATTATTACAAATTACAACATTACCAATGAGGCAAAACAAAAAATGCTAGTACTTGTCCGCCTCATGAGACCTTTTAACGAGCAACAAATGCTCTGATAATTTCTTTACCGGGACCTGTGCTATTGGGATCTCTTATCCCACTATAGCCACAGTCCTATTGGGATATAAATACAGCCCGCCATTCCTGCCACCAGGAACTTGGTTAATTGTATTACCAAAAACTGTCTAACACTCCTGTCGTACAGGACGTAGTAAATTATATCTCAGTACAGCTTATCTCCCCTGCCATACAGGTCTGGCTAAATACTAGTTCATGATCCTCATCATTGGCATAACTCACATTTTCATTGTGTAAATAATCAAAATCATAACATATATACAACATGAATATTCAAGATTACTATATTAACAGGTTACACAGGTTGCTTTAACTGACTCTACTGGTTCCTCATATAAATTCTTACGATATTTACTCCAGGATTGCCTCCAGCATGAGGTAATCTTACAGGGATAACCACTTATCCAAACTGTAATATTTCAGCATGATTGTATTTAACCCATTACAATCACTTATATCGCAATCATGTGCACTTATCAATACATACGGCATATGGAGATAACAACTTATCTATCCATACCCATATTATAAAACATAACCATCATCATATCCTCATAATGATCCGCAACAAAATTTCAAAACTCTTCGTACACAATATTTTAACACCTCATAATCTCATGGAACTATCAACATTATTAATATATCATGAGTTCTCAATGACCCACACGACCGTTCTCTCTTTCGATATTCGTAACCCGACTGACGTAACCCTGTCCTTTTTCCAGTCAAGGTCTTTGGACTCAGTCTCGCTGTCCAAGTCCAATGAAACCCGTGTTTGACCTGCACTGACTTTGGAGGTCATAACCATGTCCTTTGTCTGCCTGTATCTCCTGGTCGCCGTAACTCGACCGAATTTAGCCCATTCACTGATCACAACTCACTGCCTACTTTCCTCACTGCCGAGAT
Source organism: Radix auricularia (assembly GCA_002072015.1). Lineage (NCBI taxonomy): Eukaryota > Metazoa > Mollusca > Gastropoda > Lymnaeidae > Radix > Radix auricularia. The sequence continues at coordinate 925,815 of MUZC01002468.1, forward strand.
AGAAAGTCTGCAATAATGTTATCTTCCCCTTTAATGTAGTCAATGTCAAAATTGTACTCTTGTAAAATCAGGGCCCATCTTGCAACCCGTGAATTTTCAAATTTAGTCGTATTTAGGTATTTTAACGCTTGGTGATCACACTGGAGCGTGAATTTTGCACCCATTAAATAGTATGCTAATTTCTGAATTCCCCATACTATGGCTAAGCATTCCCTCTCAATTGTTGAATATCTCGTCTCCCTATCCATTAATTTACGACTGATATATTTAACTGGATGGAGTATGTTGTCTCTCATTTGCATCAAACACGCCCCTAATCCCGTCATCGACGCATCCGTGCGCACTATGAACTTATCCTCAATGTTGGGGAGAATCAAAATAGGGTTGTTTGTTAAATGGTTTTGGATTGTCTCCAATGCTTGTTGGCATTCGTCAGTCCAACATATATTATTCGGTCTACCTTTCTTTGTTAGGTCTGTCAATGGTGCTGTTAAAGTTGAAAAATTCGGTATAAATTTATTATAGTAAGATACAAGGCCAACTAATCCTCTTAATTGTCTCTTATTTCTGGGACGTTCTATTTTCAACACTTTATTTATATTGATCAGGTCCGGTTTTAAGAGACCTGTCCCGATTCTATGTCCCAGAAATTCGATAGATTCCTTCCCTATCTCCATCTTAGATGGTTTGATTGTAAACCCAGACTTTTTAAGGGTTTCTAAAACCTCTCTAATAATTATTATATGTTTCTCCCAATCGTCTGTGTATATACAGATATCGTCAAAATAAGTAGCTACCTGTTTTATTCCTTGGAATAACTTACTGACTATCCTATTAAACGTCGCTGGAGCGGTCGCCAACCCAAAAGGCATGAAATTGAAATGGTACAACCCCTCAGGGCCTTGGAAAGCTGTGTATTCCTTGCTTTCTTCTTCAAGGGGTATTTGCCAGTACCCCTTTGTCAAGTCTAATTTCGTAAAATATTTGGCTTTATTCATGTGTTCCAGGAGTTTATCTTGATTTGGTATTACCTCTGCTACTTTTTTTGTTATTGCGTTCAACTTCCGATAATCCACGCAAGTCCGAATCGACCCATCTTTCTTTTTAATTAGTACTAAAGGGGAGCAATACGGTGACCGTGATTCTTCTATTATTCCCAGTCCCAACATCATCTCTATTTCCTCTTTTAGGTTTTGTACCATATGGACAGGTATTGGATACGGCCTTACGGTAATAGGTTTATGATCTAATAACTCTATTTTATGCNNACTTTACGATGACGTCCCTTCTGAATTTCTACATTAAATTTCGATAATTTTTTCGTGACGGTGAATGGACCTTCTGAATACAGAGCGAGTTTATTTCCTTTTTTCGGTTTCAACACCAGAACTTTGTCACCCACTTGGATATCTTTAACTATCGTCTTTTGGTCATAATATTTTTTATATGCATTCGTCCTTTCTTTTGCGATTGTTTGTATTTTCATTATGCCTGACTTTATTCTGTTTTTAAGGTCAATGATATAGTCATAAATGGTTCTATCCTTCTCTGTCTTATTTTCATTCGTGAGTATGTTTCTTAAAATCGACATGGGTCCTCTACCCTTTCTACCGAACAAAAGTTTAAATGGGGACATTGTTGTTGTTTCGTTTGGCACTTCTCGATAAGCAAAAAGAATTGCCGGTAAAAATCTATCCCAATTGTTGGGTTCCTCACATGCCACCTTTCTTAACATGCTTTTCAGGGTACCATTTAGTCTCTCCACCATCCCGTTCGATTGCGGGTGGTAAATGGACGAGTGACTGGATTTTATATTTAACAGTTCACACACTTGTTTGTACATATCAGATGAGAATTGGGGCCCATTATCCCGGACGGGCCCCCACTGTTGAGTACTGGGTTCTGGATACAATCTTAATAAAGACAGACTCTTGTCGAATAGAAGGTGTTCTTTATTGAACTATAAATACACGTATAAATTCTTCATACAGCCATCGAGACTTCACAGTATACAGGCTCACAGGATCACAGTCTTCTCCGTGTTCGAGCAACCTCGATCACACCATCCGTCAACAACACAGCCCTGGCTGAACGCCCACACACTGACGTTACAAGTCTCTCGTATCTTTTCTCCACCCGTCTCACACACTACCCAGACCCACACTATATATAGCCCTTGCGCGCACTCTCAAGTCATTGCCTGACCTTCCACAAGTCAGTCTCTGAACACCGTTCAAAACATTCTCACAGCAACTCACACAACTCATTGCCAGTGATTCTCATACGACAACTCACAACACTGATTGACAACTCAGTAACAACTCAGAACCATTCCTTGACAGTGATTCTCATACCTTGACACCAACCACCTGACACTTTAGGTCTAGTCTCAGTGTGCCCGCCCCCAATCTCCTGACACATTAAAACTAATCTCAGTGTGCCCCAAATCTCCTGACACATTAAAACTAATCTCAGTGTGCCCCCACCTCCTGACGCTTTAGGTCTAGTCTCAGTGTGCCCCCCACCTCCTGAAACTTTAGGTCTAGTCTCTGTGTGTCCCCCACCTCCTCACACTTAAGGTCTAAACTCAGTATGTCCCCCACCTCCTGACATTTAAAGTCTAGTCTCAGTATGTCCCCCACCTCCTGACACTTTAAGTCTAGTCTCAGTGTGTCACCCACCTCCTGACACTTTAAGTCTAGTCTCAGTGTGTCCCCCACCTCCTGACACTTTAAGTCTAATCTCAGTGTGTCCACCACCTCCTGGCACTTTAAGTCTAGTCTTAGTCTGTCCCCCACCTAATGACACTTTAGGTCTAGTCTAAGTCTGTCCAAACCTCCTGACACTATAGGGCTAGTCTCAGTGTGTCCCAACCACCTGACACTTTAGGTCTAGTCTCAGTGTGTCCNTTCTTTGTTTATTGTCAAATGTACTTAAATTCTTTGGCCCAACTTGGGACATTACTTTGCATCATACTCAGCAATGATACGCAGGGTTCCCCAACAAAACTGTTTCCTGATATTACTGATATAGGGTTATTTCTGTAAGGACTTTATGAGCTGACCCTGATGTAAATCGTGGGAGCTCATCTGAAACGTCTAGGCCTGCCGCGACTTAGCAACCTAAAAGATTGAACTTTCATTTAAAAAAATAATAATACACATTTCAATATAACCAAACAACAACAAAAACTTTAAAATTGAAAGTAATAATAATAATAATAATAACAACATATTCAAAAAGAAAACATTAATATAGATTAATTAGTTAAGATTTAGGCAAGACGTATATTGGATTTAAATTTTATTATTAATTATTATTTTAATTTTTTATTTTTGCCATCCAGTTGTAGTTGAACGATGCTTAATAAGTTTAATAACAGTGGACGAAGTTTAATTACTGGGGGAGGGGGGGTGGTACTCGTAGTTCTTCAATTCTAGAAACATTTTTTTTACAATAACCGGAAGTGGACGAGCGCGTATCCAGTCGCATATTGGGTCGTCTTGACGAGGCGATACTCACTACCTCGATCTAATATTTATCTCAGTGTTTCTCAAACGATAGAGTACTCTCGCCCATTACTACTTAGATCGGCGTGGTATAAACATCTCTTACATGGCATATACAGATTCTAGTCATTAAATTAGAATTAAGAAACCCAAATACATAAGGAAATATATTTTTAAAATAAAACGGCCGATGAAAGAGAATTTTAAAAAAAAAGTTTTAGATCCCTTGAAATCTGCCAATGCAGCGTTTGCTCCTCGCCTCGTAAATGAGATAATATATAGAACGTTTCCTACTCAGCAATTTTCTCAGCATTTCCGTCAAGCTATATAATTAGATATCAAAAGCCATTATATAATACCCATCGCCTTGTTTTTATCAATCATTTTAATGGCAAATTTTTGTGTAGATTTTTTTTTTATAAGGGAATGTGTTTTAGATGTATGGAATTAAAGAGAACGAAAAGTTTTAGAATGTGTGTTTTTTTCGTAAATAATTGAAGAATTCTTAATGCACAACTCGTCTGTTGATCAGCAAAACTAAGTTTTAGGCAGGGAGGGGCGTTGTCACTGGTACAGAGGCGTAGCTGTGTATTGTGCTACTCGGGGTGGGTCAATGATTGAGACGTGTGATAAGGGCTAATCTTTTGTTAGTGAACCAGAGGCGTATGGCTTCGTGGATAGTACAATATCAATAAAACACACGTAAAATTTGTTTGAAACTCACATTTGTGTGAGACTCATATTTGTGTGAGACTCACATTTGTGTGAGACTCACATTTGTGTGAGACTCATATTTGTGTGAGATTCACGTTTGTGTGAGATTCACGTTTGTGTGAGACTCACATTTGTGTGAAACTCACATTTGTGTGAAACTCACATTTGTGTGAGACTCTTATTTGTTAGCATCTTTGAACAAACTATATTCCTTTCAGGTAAAGCTCTTTACTGGAAAAACAAGGTGTGATAACTTTCTCCTCACTTTCCCAGGTTACACCACCAAATCTAACGTGGTGAAATGTTCCTATAGAATTTTACACTACGTATTTATTCAATCGACAATAAACTTTCCATTATACAAATAGAACTTAAAACAAATATAAATTCGCACAAATTTCGATATCTTTTTTTGTGTGTGTTGTCTTTACACTCTTGTACATTATAGACAGTGGCGTCGCTAGGGGGGTGCGGAGGGGGCGGGCCGCCCCGGGTGACACCATCAGGGGGGTGACACCAGACAGTAAAATTCTATATATTCCCGTTATGTGGCACTGGAAAACTCGGAGGAGTTCCATGGGTTAAATCATGAGGGGGTGACACCATTAGCTACCACCCCGGGTGACACCATGAGCTACCGCCCCGGGTGACACCAACCCTAGTGACGCCTCTGATTATAGATCATGTATTTTATCTGGTTTATTGTACACCATGTATTTTATCTAAGACAAGCAACAAAGACGTTCTTCCACCGTTTCGGTGGCATGTTGTCTAGGAAGAGCAGTGGTGATTAGCAGGAGTGACACACATTAAGATGGGAACTCTGTACTTAACGATGAAAAACAATCTGCATACAAAAATAACTCGTTTTGAACGTCCGCGTAAGGTTTTTCAATGTGTAAATTATTTTTTAAAAATTGCTCTCCGCTAGCGAATGGCTGTAGGAGTCTGTAGAAGCTTGAAGGACCAATCGCCATCGAGGACCAGACAGAAAATTGCTTTCTTTTATTATAGAATATCTTACGTACCAAAAGCGCTCGAATTGTTTTAAGACCATTTCAGGGCCAAGTGCTGAAATTGTATTTTTTAAAATCCTTTTTATTAACTCGTGGTGTCTTGCTTGCTTGAGTTCCGAAAAAAATTGGATCGGTTTTTAACCCACTTCCCCGTATTCTGGGGCGCTGGTATTTTGCAGGCAGACTGGTGCCAATGATAACAACAATGTTTCAAAATTTCAGAACCATCGAAAAAACCATATTTAAATTAATGAATTTTTAGACTATCTTTACTTAACATGTAACATGTTAATTCTCGTCCTTGAGTGTCACGATGCGTATTATATTGATAAATCTTTCCTGTAGCGCAATAAAGTGCTTTTTATATTGACAATACATTCTAAAAATATATTTTTTATTATATTAAACATGTTTTGCGAGACATAACTAAAATTTTGTATTTTTAGCGCATTTTCGAGAAGTCGAATGCGCTATTGCACCCGTTTTGTCCGTCCGTCCGTCCGTCCGTCTGTCATCACCTTTGATCTCAGCATCCATAAGTCCTAGACCCATGAGGTATATATGTATTTTGTATGTCCTGACCTGCCATTTGTGCATCAACACTCAGTTACTCGATCCGTTAAAAAACCCCGTTAAAACTACCAAAAAATATTTCGAATCGAGAGGTAACACTAGCGCAGGGAACGGCCGCCATTGCCGGAAGTCGAATACATAGTATTTCAAGCATTCAAGAGTGGTGCGAAGGCGTGCAAAAGAATTAGTTTTTTTTTTTTTTTTTTTGTTTTGTTGACGTCATTAGAATGTGTGTAAAAGTTTAGAGAGTTTTACGTCATCATTTGTGGTGACTTGTAGTTAGATTAAAGAGAAATTTTTTTTTTTTTAAATGTAAAGAAATGACTTTTAAATAAAAAAAATGTCAGGTATATTCATTACACTAGAAAATTCATAAAAATATGTCTAAAATCTAAACACAATTACTGATAACTACATAATGCTGATATCTAACATAAGTACTGATACATAATACGAAAATGCGCTAACACGTCCTGAGTTCCAAAAGGGACCAGGCTTAACATGATTTTTTTATTATCCTACGCTGCGTATTATAATAAACACTCTTTTAGTTATGTCTCGTATACAAATAATCTATTGTAAAAAGCTTGTTTTTTTAAATGTTTTTTTATATTCTAGTTCAAATCCCTCTTGTTATATTTGTTATATTTGATGTTTATACTAGTGTATGTACCAATGTCATTATCGTTGGTTAGTTAAATTTGTTATTTACAATTCTAATCTTAAAAGGCAAGGCTACAACTGAACTGTTTTATAACGTGTCAATTTTCCACAGAATGGCTTAAAAACTTTCATGCCAACACAACCTGAACCCCTTAAACTTGTTACCTGCCTGATCCCTAAAGTCTAGTCTCAGTGTGTCCCCTACCTGCTGACACTTAAAGTCTAGTTTCAGTATGTCCCCTACCACCTGACACTTTAAGTCTAGTCTCAGTGTGCCCCCCCAATCTCCTGACACATTAAAACTAATCTCAGTGTGCCCCCACCTCCTGACACTTTAGGTCTAGTCTCAGTGTGTCCCCCACCTCCTGACACTTTAGGTCTAGTCTCAGTGTGCCCCCCACCTCCTGACACTTTAAGTCTAGTCTCAGTGTGTCCCCCACCTCCTGACACTTTAGGTCTAGTCTCAGTGTGCCCCCCTAATCTCCTGACACATTAAAACTAATCTCAGTGTGCCCCCACCTCCAGACATTTAAGGTCTAGACTCAGTATGTCCCCCACGTCCTAACAATTAAGGTCTAGACTCAGTATGTCCCACACCTCCTGACATTTAAAGTCTAGTCTCAGTGTGTCACCAACCTCCTGACACTTTAAGTCTAGTCTCAGTGTGTCCCCCACCTCCTGACACTTTAAGTCTAGTCTCAGTGTGTCCACCACCTCCTGACACTTTAAGTCTAGTCTTAGTGTGTCCCCCACCTAATGACACTTTAGGTTTAGTCTAAGTGTGTCCAAACCTCCTGACACTATTGGGCTAGTCTCAGTGTGTCCCAACCATCTGACACTTTAGGTCTAGTCTCAGTGTGTCCGCAACCTCCTGACACTTTAGGTCTAGTCTTAGTGTGACCCCTACCTAATGACACTTTAGGTCTAGTCTAAGTGTGTCCAAACCGTCTGACACTATAGGGCTAGTCTCAGTGTGTCCCAACCACCTGACACTTTAGGTCTAGTCTCAGTGTGTCCGCAACCTCCTGACACTTTAGGTCTAGTCTTAGTGTGATCCCTACCTCCTGACACTTTAAGTCTAGTCTCAGTGTGTCCCCCACCTCCTGACACTTTAAGTCTAGTCTCAGTGTGTCCCCCACCTCCTGACACTTTAAGTCTAGTCTCAGTGTGTCCCCCACCCCCTGACACTTTAGGTCTAAACTCAGTGTGTCCCCCACCACCTGACACTTTAGGTCTAGACTCAGTGTGTCCCCCACCTCCTTACACTTAAGGTCTAGACTCAGTATGTCCCCCACGTCCTAACAATTAAGGTCTAGACTCAGTATGTCCCCCACCTCCTGACACTTTAGGTCTAGTCTCAGTGTGTCCCCCACCTCCTGACACTATAGGTCTAGTCTCAGTGTGTCGCCCACATCCTGACACTTTAGGTCTAGTCTCAGTGTGTCCCCCACCTCCTGACACTTTAGGTCTAGTCTCAGTGTGTCCCCCACCTCCTGACACTTTAGGTCTAGTCTCAGTGTGACCCCCACCTCCTGACACTTTAGGTCTAGTCTCAGTGTGCTTCCACCTCCTGACACTTTAAGTCTAGTCTCAGTGTGTCTCCCACCTCCTGACACTTTAGGTCTAGTCTCAGTGTGTCTCCCACCTCCTGACACTTTAGGTCTAGTCTCAGTGTGTCTCTCACCTCCTGACACTTTAGGTCTAGTCTCAGTGTGCCCCCACCTCCTGACACTTTAGGTCTAGTCTCAGTGTGTCCCCCACCTCCTGACACTTTAAGTATAGTCTCAGTGTGTCCCCCACCTCCTGACACTTTAGGTCTAGTCTCAGTGTGCTTCCACCTCCTGACACTTTAGGTCTAGTCTCAGTGTGTCCCCCACCTCCTGACACTTTAGGTCTAGTCTCAGTGTGTCCCCCACCTCTTGACACTTTATGTCTAGTCTCAGTGTGTCCCCCACCTCCTGACACTTTAGGTCTAGTCTCAGTGTGTCCCCCACCTCCTGACACTTTAGGTCTAGTATCAGTGTGCTTCCACTTCCTGACACTTTAAGTCTATTCTCAGTGTGTCCCTCACCACCTGACACTTTAGGTCTAGTCTCTGTTTGCCCCCGTCCTTTCTTGCACAATCCAATCGGCGGACTCGTTTTGTTCCAAACGCTCCGATGCGCCCGAAACCGTAAGTAACTGTACCCAAAACAGCTAGCTATTTATCATCATCAGATATTGCTTATTTCCCTTGCTTAACCCCTCACGCATTCAACTGACCGTAAGACCTAATCTGGTTCTAGTGAACTATACAAAGTAAATTAAAAAAAAAACACCACCAGGTGTTGCTCCACTTCTCTACTTCTCCGATCACCCGTCTCACTTGTAATTGAACAAAATTCACCAGGAGCTCCTTTTTCTTTCCCAGCTCGGGTGAGTTATACGCGCTGGCGTCTGGCATTGTGGGAGCCATTCCCGGGAATAGGATTACTGACCGCTTTATTTGATAGATAATTTTGCTGGACAAAGAGAAGCGTGGAGGTGGGGCAGTAATGAAATAATGAGAGTATTGGGAGGGGGGCATTCATTAGAAGAGTGAAGGAAAAAATGGTAGGGGTGCTGAGGGAATTGGCGTTGAGTTTTAGCAGATTTTTGTGTCTCGTCGGGCATACAGGTTAAATGTGAGTCATTGTTTGAGGACCACTGTGCGGGGCGTATTGAGAGGGACTAGCACTGTGCGGGGCGTATTGAGAGGGACTAGCACTGTGCGGGGCGTAGAGTGAGGGACTAGCATCTAGGTAACCGTTATTTAAAGCCTGACCAGCCGTATGTTGTCACAAGCTATAGCGGTTTAAGAGGGGGGGGGGGTTGAACGGGCTAAAGCCATGGGCTCCCGATTATTTAGGGGCCCCTAAACATTTATAATAAATGTGGACAAATGTTTTCATGCATCCCTCAAAATATCATAAAATAAATAAATTTAACAAAATCGTATACATTAATCTGATCGCTATTCGGACCCGATAGTCCTAGTGATCGAAAAACCTGATTATAATAGGCTAAATAAGAGAAAAAATAAAGAAAATTGTTAATATTTTTTATTAACCAAATTTTCGTCAAGCTCACCTGGTCGTATGGAGGTAAATTTTATTTTATTATTATTATTATTTTTTTTGGTCATATTTTCTTGTACACTCAATTTTAGGATACCGTCAAATAGTTATTTCTTCGTGTTCGTTTTTTTCATGAGTCATCCTTTTGGCTTGGAAGGTCTATCCCGTAGTACAGACAAACCATGAGTAAGGAACCAATGGACTATTTATTTACAGTCTTATATTAGCTGCTAGCAATCATTTTATTTAAAAAGACGCTGGCAGGATAGGTCCTCTGTTGGAATTGCAGCCAGGGGCCCCGTGCAGTCTTAATCCACCCCTGGTCAAATATCATTATTCGTAGTAGAGGATCAAAATATTAAATGGGAACAATCCCAGTAGTTCACCTTTGAATGGCACTAAAGTCGTCGTCTTCATTAAGAACGACTTCTTAAACATATACAGGGAAGAGATCAGGGAAACTCAAATGTATGTGCTCTATTGCTCTAATTTGTTATGTAAAATTAGACACAGATTAGGAGCGCTAACTTGACTACGCCACCGAGGTAACTCTGTAACCAGCGGTGGAGTAGCTAGAAACATTCAAGCATTGTGTCCAGACATAGTGCGATATCTCGCTAAATTTATTTTTATAAAACTTTAGCAGGACAAATAAAGTTTTTCCTTTGTTTTATTTAACGACCTAGCAAATTACCCGCGCTTTGAGGCGGTAAAATAGGCTTTCAGTTAGGGTTGAGAACCCGTGGAACACCTTTTGATTTTAATCTGAATCACGATGTCTATACTAAATATATTAACTTCCTCGTCTTGTCTGTCGATCGTGATCGTGCGGGGTAGAAGAAAAGTAAAAAATGACCGACTTCCCGTGACTTCTCTTCGAGCTGATAATTGAAATATTTTTGCCGACTGTTACCATTGCGGCAGGGTTGGTTTTTGGTTTTGGCTTCCTTATGTCTCGTAAGACGACGGAATTTTCTGTGCTCTTGTGGGATTTACGCACATGATCTTGCAGCTTCTGCTGTGGCTGTACAAGCCGACTCGCGAATTGCAGCCTTTGCTGCACTTCTCACACTGAAAGGTAGTGCTAGTGGTTGGCTGAATTGCTCTGCTTTTCCTCTTTAGGCGAATTTCGTCTGCGACCTGTTGCAGGTATTTTTCCCCTGCTTCTAGCCCAGCAGTCAATGCCTGTCTCCAACTGCCCCTGTACCCAGCGAGTTCCTCCCAGCTATTTATGTCAATGCCAATAGCTTTGAGGTCTCTCTTGCACACATCTTTGTAACGGAGGTGAGGCCGGCCTGTGGATCTCTTTCCTTTGGCTAGCTCAGAATAGAGGATTCTGCCATCCTCCAATCTGCGCACATGTCCCAACCACCTAAGCCGACGCTGGCGAAGAAGAGTTGTCATGCTTTGGATTTTCGCCCGTTGTAGCACTTGCGCAGGGCACTCAACAACTTTCCAAAGTTTCACGCTCCTACCTACACGGGAATTTGGAGATTTAATGATGCGTCTATTTTATTTAGCTAATATTGGGTTGAAGAAAATGACATTGGGGCCCCGGGTACTCCACAACATCCCAAAGTTCCATGTTTCTACCTACATGTGAATTAGAAATAGGGATGAGTCAGTTTCTTTATAAGACAAAACTTACATATGGACCTCCAGTTAGTGATAAAATAAATTTATTTAGGCCCGTTAACATCGCGGGACTAAACTCAATAACTTCCCAAAGTTTTGGCCCGACCCCCGGAGCATTGTGTTAGCCACACAATCCCTCTCTCGTTAGTGGGGCCTCAATGAAACTTGTGAACGCTACTTCACTATCCCAATAGGTCGTCATGGTCTGAAAAGGGATTATTATTATTATTATTATTATTATTATTATTATTATTATTATTATTATTATTATTCTACTTACACGGTTTGTTGGAGAATAAGTGATGAGTCAGTTTTATATTTTAAAAAAAACGACATTCGGGCCCCCGGCCCCCCATGAGTGGGAATTTTAAAATTCTTTTCTCGCCAATTATCGCCCTGGGAGTGTAATCAACAACTTCCCAAAGTTTCATGCTTCTAAGTGGGAAATAGGAGAATTAGTGAATGTCAATTTTTATATAGTAGATATAAGGAAAAAACTACGTTTAGGCCCCGGCCCCCAGTAGGTGATAGTTTAAATATTTTCCCCCTGTTACCATCGCGGAAGTGTACTCGACAACTTCTCAAAGTTTCATGCTTCTATCTGTACGGGAAATGGGAGAATTAGTGATTTCAATTTTTATATAGCTCATTTAAGGAAAAAAAACTTCCTTTGGGCCCCTCTCCCCCATGGGTGGACATTGTAAAATTCCTTTTCACCAATTATCGTCGTGAGAGTGCACTCAACAAATTCCCAAAGTTTCATGTTTCTACCTTCACGGGAAGTTGAAGAATTAGTGATGAGTGAGTCAGTTGGCTTTTATTAGTATAGAACAATGGTCTCCAAACTACGGACCGCGGGCCACATGCGGCCAGGAAGTCCTTTTCATCAGACCCCAGAGACCTCTAATCTTCCAACAACAAAAAAACAACAAACAAACTATTTTTAGGTATAGTTAACCACAAAACTGTGTGTAGTCGGCCCCCAAGCTGCTGTTTGACATTTAATGTGGCCCTCTAGCAGAAAAGTTTGGAGACCCCTGGTATAGAGTAGACATGATTGAGTCGCGTGTATTATTGTTATTTGTTAGAACTACAAAGTACCACAGCAAGATTAGCAATAAATAAAGAGAACCGCACCAAAATTTCAATCTGCTTTTATTAATATACGTCTTAAACAAAATCTTTTCAAATAAAAATCTAACAAAAGAACAACAATGCTTTGATTATGATGACAAGAGTTGTCACTTTAAAATTAAAATAACTTCAAAAGCTAATAAAGATAAACGCAGCCTATAAGAAAGAACGAGTTCTGTGAAAGAAAAGTGTTCTTTCGAATAAATAACTCAATGCTGATGACTCAATGATATTACAAATAAAGACAGTTTTGTGGTCGGGAGGTTGATACGACATACAAGGCCGAATGGAAAATAATAATAATAATAATGATAATAATAATATAATAATAATAAAATTAATAATAAATAAATAAATACAATTTAAAAAATAAAATAAAAATCGCTTTCGGAATCAGATACAATTACAAAAATTCTCACTGAATTACATACGCTTGACATATGCTTTCACCGAAACACACAGACACGACCACACGCAAACATACATACAACCAAATATACATACACAAAAAAAAATATACGCACACACATCCACACACCCACAAATAAAGACAGATAAATATTTATCAAACAAGTTCACACACTCAAACATGTGCACACAAACACACACACACACAACCATAAACACAGGCATGATTGTCCAAGTTCTCCTCTGCTATCCCACTCGTGTCGATGCAGTGACCCAACGTTATCACACCCGATTCTGATTACATGTTTACTGTGTGCTATCTTCATCACCGCCAAACCAGGTCTATCTCAGCCATCGGAGAGTTCCTCTGAAAATAGTCTTCAAGGCGCCCTGTTTGGAAACTTTGATGAGATAGCGGTTTTTAAAAACTAACTCAATAATAATAATAACCGTTCTTAACACGTTTCCCAAACAGTGGCCTGTGTGTAGTTTAAATATCTGTTAGGGCCATCGTAGAGAACTCTCCCATCATTGACAAGAATATAGTTTTGTTAAGTCTGGGAAGAGGAGTTTTTTTTTTTTTTACCAGAATAATATACACAAATAAGAACTTTGATGCAGTAAAACTAGATTTTGTGCGATCACTATCATGAGATTGGTCCATCTTTCACACCGGATAATATACACTGTAAAAAATGCAATGTATTCTAACACTTATATACCGTTATTTTACACTAAACGGCTGTAAATGAAAATTTTTTTTACTGTTTTTGTAAAAAAAACAGTAAGATAATGTAATTTATTATCATTTACAATAAAATCCGGTATTAATTTATACTGTAAATATTAAACCGTTTTTAACACATTTATAATGTTATTTAACACTAAATGGTTGTAAATGACTACTTTCCCTGTTTTTTCTATTTTTTAACAGTAATGGAATGTAATTAATGATCGTCTATAAATAATTTCAAATAGTTTATATATAAATGAATGTGAGACGTTTAATAACTTACTAAACATTTTTTGTTTTAGTATCCGACGGATTAGGATCGACATAATTATTTTGGAGGTTGTTGAGTTTACTGCCTTGAAGGACAATGACAATATATTTTTGCCGAGTGCCCAAAGTGTTGTGTTTTCACCCTTATATGAGCTTTAACATATTTTAAACATTAGCTATACTACTGGGTAAGTGGAATGATCTTGACCAAACTTGGTTCATGAGTACTTAATTAAGGGCCCATATTAAGATAGGCCTACTGTAGTTTGCAGGGCATTAAATTCACGTTATCAATTCCTTTTGAGCCTTTTGGAAACAAAAATATTAGAAACATTTTATTAAATTTAAATTGAATTTTAATCGATCAAATTAATTGTAATCAATTATTTTTTTTAAAAAGATTAATCAATTTAATTAATCGTTTATTTTTGTTAATTTATATATTAGGGATGCGGAAATTAAAGATTAATTAATTGATGTATCGTTAAAATTTTAATGAATTAGAATTTTTCGATCTCCAATAATTTGTTACTGATGGGTCGATTCATCGATTAGAGTTTAATATATAATAACAGAATACAATTTCAAAAGTATGAATAACAAATTTAATAAATAATAGATTTCCGTGATAATTAATATGATCAGCAATAGACTGTCAATAGACGTGTTTTTCTTGCATCAATTGGGTCCACTCAAACTCAATGTTTTTATTTTCTTATGTAAGCTATATAAATATTATTTTATTCACTCCATTGAAATTAAATGTTGGAAAGGTGTTGAGTATGGCGACAATCACGCAAAGTAGGCCTGTAGCCTGTAGGCCCAAAGGCAAAGGTGGATATTATTTTTTTTAATATAAACATTTCTTATAGTCTTCTTTGAATCTCTTCTTTTTCTGCAGTTAATGCTATCCGTGACACCAAAGCTAGTTTTATTTAAAACTGCAGGGCTTTTAAATTTAACAAGTTGCAGAGTTCAGGCTCGGGAACTCTAAACGCTTAATTTGCGGCTTAATTAATTTTAATTAATGTATTTTTGTTTTTATTTGGTAAGCTATTTAAAATTTAGCTAAAAATACTACAGTACAGGTGAGGCGTACATGTTAGACATGTAACTTGTAAGATTGCTAACGTTAATTTAAATAATAATTAATTCAACATATTTTAAAGCGTGATTTTAATTTATATAAAATATATATATAACAATATTTTCTAGAAAATACATAATGTTCCTTTATTACTAACTCTAATTTATGTAATAGTTAAATTTAAGTTCGTAAAATAAAAATTTTGGTTTTACATATATTCAGTTCTTCATTTCCGTTTTTATAAGCATACCGATTACCGGCAGACATGTTTTAGTTTTGAAATCAAGCCATGCTTCGAATCGCCTAGTATTACATCTTGGTTAATTTTAATAAAATAAATGTTTTTAAAAGGTGAAAGTATGATCTTATTATAGAGAATATTTTTTTAAAACATTGATAATTTTTAAATAATATCTATTGGATTATAATTAGTAATCGTAAATACTAGTAAAGTGAAATTGAAATAGTAATTAGTAATAGTAATAGTAATAGATAGTGACAGTGATAATGTCATAATACATTTTTAGCAATAGATTAACAATGAACAATTTACCAACCAGAACTAGAATAGATAGAGATATTAATGATATTAGAGCTCTTAGTACTGGATAATCTTAAAAGGAAATACTAGTAGTCCACATGGTAAATTCTAGTCTTAAAATAAAATCTAAGTTCTGAAGTTTTATTATTTTATTTTTTTTAAACAGGCTGAACAAGTAAAAATTAAATGAAACATGGCATGTTATAACTAAAAGGTCTAGATATCCAGTTTATTTGTTCATTTTGTACTCTATAATTTATAAGCCATCAGCCTCTGAGAAATTTAATTGTATAAGTATAACTTATATTTGACTATTCAATTCTACATAGTCTGAATTTTTTTCCCTTCAAATTTCAATTATTAAAATTACTTTACATTTTAATTATAAATTCTGTAGAGAGAGCCTAAATGTAACATTCATATCATGTTGTCAAATAATTTTTCATTTTGATCTAAGGTTCAAATAACATTTGAAGGAGAAGTGACGGATCAGTGATCAGGATTACCACCTTGTCACCCGCTATGTCAACTATGTGTTTAAGTACAAATATCGCTATCAGCAAAGTTTTCCTTGAGTAATTATATGCCATTAGGTAAGCATTAACTTAAATGAAACTGTCGTATTAGCACCAGTCTCATAATAGTTAACTAGATATGTTTTCAATCACTCAGCTAAAACATCACTTTAATTATTTTAAGTTTGAATCTAGTTGATCAAATAAGTCAGTGGTGAATGAAATTAGACTGTGACCTAGTGTGTTATTACTCTTTTTTTATATTTATACCAGTATTCTCTGGTATGAATATGCATGAGAACTTTAATGTAGATATATGTTCTAATCACAGTCTAAACAACGATTTTGTTATAATTAAGCTTTAAACACACTTCATATGCTATAAGTTTATGGAACTACCATTATTTAGTTGCTTCAAATGTATGTAAGTTAGGACCGTTCATGAATTTCATAAGATGTTTTTAAAATAATTG
>MUZC01002479.1:0-70594 GCA_002072015.1 Radix auricularia
TATCAAATAGTTCTTGAACACCATTATACAACTCATACCGTTATTTGCTGCTCACTCTCATGTGACGTCAGAGAAGATCGCCAACAATTTAAGGAAGAACGCTTGGTCATCTTGACAGATTGAAGAGTTCTTTCTTTCTGACTTATTGAAATAACTTTTTTGGCCAAGTTCAAGCTGACCTCAAGGAGCTCTACTGTCGTGTGTTGGGTGTGTCCAGAAAAGTTTTCAAAACAACAATTGCAGTTTTACAAAGTAAATTTCATATAGTGATGGTAGGGTTGTTTGTGATACCTTTTAGTCAGTTGTCTTGATGAGAAATGATGAGTTGCTGAACTAGCAAGGAGCTGAAAGGAATGCCAGACTTCAACATGTTAATCGACATAGTGAATGAATTTTTTAAAGTAAATTATTGTAATTATTTTCCTTTAGATTTAATCACCCAGATACTTCAAATCAATATCAACACTTACTCCTAGACGTTACTTTTATCATTTAAAGCTTAAAGGAATATTTGCTGCGTGACACTTATCGATTTCGGAACAATATAATATTGTATTGGGATCTGTTAGCGAGCTCTGAAAAAATAGACATTGCTCCATCTGACAGCTGTGCTGAAATAAAACTACAATTTGACAGGTTCGATTCCTACCTTTACAAATTGTTTGTACTAAAATGTCCACTTTCATCATTAACTTTGTCTTCTCTTTCAGTAACACCGCGTCCTGCGGTCAGCTCCACAACACCAGACCTGCCCATCCAAGACAGCGGAGCGAACACTGACATGGTCTCCTTCACGACTCTCAACGACAAAACAACAGAGGTCAGCACCACCAACCCATCTGGCTGGATCTTAACGCAAACATCAACAAACGCCACGACTCGGGAAGCCGTTAGAGCGCCCGCCACCTCTGATGTGTCCAGTGCGACACCTCCAACAGTGATGGAGAAGGAAACAACCAAAAAAACGACGACCGTTAGTCCAGTACCTGAGGAGAGGAAAGACTCTGAAATTGATGGTAAGCGACCTACAGTTTATTTTGTCATTGCACTGTAAAATTATCGCATGTGTACAATCCATATATAATTTAACCTTAAAACTACGGAATGACATCTTTAAATAATTTAAACATAAAAATCCAGAACAAGAAAAGAAGACGCAATAAAATGCACATTATTTAATGAATATTGACATCTACCGAAATTTACCTGACATTTTCCGTAATTTCGATGACATCTACTATGCTTTAGCGTTTCAAGCGATCGGGTTACAAACATTGACTAATTTACTTAGTTTTAAAAAATACAGTTTTCTTGATAATAGTCAAGAAAAATATGAGTGTAATTTTACTCAATTTTGACTTCACCATTTGTGTGAAATTGCGTGAATTAACTTAAAATAAGGGTGAATTAATAGTTAGAGATCTTAAAATATTTCCTAACGCACCACACTAGGGTATAGATCATAATTACGCCGGGTAGCGTTGAGGCTGTCCAGGCTAAAGCCTTGCATCCATCGTGACGTGAGAGCTTAAGCTCCGAAATGTCTTTGCTAGTCGAGTGGTGGGGTGATTCCAGTGAGTCAACTTCCATGCATACTCTGGAATACTTCAGATGCGCTCTCTTAAAGATTTGGCCAACACAAGACAACCTGCGCCATCTGCTGGGCAATACAGCGTCACCCGCCGCCCTAACCTCCCCGTGCTATACCCCGCGTGGGACAAGACGTCAACAGGTGCACCACAATTTCAAGGGCCATGCTGTAATGTCAGCTGTTGGAGTCCATGGTGTGGTCTAGCCTGGCTTGTTGAAGTTCTCCTTGGTATGGCCATGCTCCGTTCTCATTTGAGTCTCCATACTCTTGTGTGGGCGTCTCTGTTTCAATCAATGGTCTGAGCAGCACAGCTTGAGAATCCTAGAATGCACTCCTCTGATACAACTTTTTTCATTAAAGCATCCACATCCGCCAACCAGGTTTTTGCCACTAAATAAGAAAGGACAATTCTGATTTTAAAATGCAGTCTATATTTAACATTTTTATCTGAAGAATAGGACTGTTTCCTGTTGAATATGCAAATAATTTGATATTTGATTTCAATTAGTTTAGTCATGACATTATGACTGAGGTAAAAACATTTGCAAAGAAATTTAAATTGTTTCTATCACTTTGCATTGTTTATATTATTAGCAACATTTTTTTTAAAACAATGACAAAGATAGTTTAATTTTGAACATTTAATTCAAATAAATACAGGACAACCATTTTGTTACTTTTTCATTTCAAAAAATATTATTTAAAACGATTATTTAACAATTCGTTTTTAAAAATACAGTTTGCTATTAGTAATTAGTCTAAAGGCATTTGACACTATTTTGTACAAATTCGTGTAGATCTATAATAAGTGTTGTTTACACACAATTTTGTCATGTTTATGGTACAATTTAGTATTTTAAAAATGAATAAATCATATTGATGTAATGTGTTCAGTTTTCTCTTCATTAAAAGTAGTGTTTTTTTTTTTTTTTTTTTTTTTTTTAAATAATACTTTTAAGTGTTAGAAGTATGGCCTCTTAAATTATGTAGATGTACGATACCAAAAGTTTGTCTACGTTAAGAAACTTTTTGTATTTACAGCTAGAGTCTTTCTAGTCCCAAGATAAATATGGTACATATACGTTAATAATTGATGTTTAAAGTCTAAGGTCTCTTAAGTGGTGAGTCCTGTTGAATGCATGTAACTAATTTTACTCCATCATCAGCTGTTGCATTGGCATCCACGACATCCCCTTCACATCAAACATCTGTTACTAGCAGTAAAGCCAATCCCTCACAGAACAGCTCTACTGGGACTGGGATGCTTAAGTCAAGGCAAGCAATATTTAAACACTTTTTTTTTTCATTTTTTAAAAAAATCCTTCCTTCTTGAAGAAAGTGAATATTCCCGATGAAATTACACTTTCTTCGGACTTTTTGGAAGAATTTTAAACACAAACTTACAAAGAATTTTTTTCAAATTAGTGACATAAGTTGGGGATTTATTTAGATAATTTTAAACTGCGGTGAAGTGCATACAAACGTGCCATTTAACCCAATATCAAAATATAATAAAACTTTGGAAATGGCGTAAAAAGTAGGGCACAGGGAATGGCCCAAACCCTACATTTAAAGTCGGTGGGTGAAGGGTCATTCTCTGGCGCGTTCAATACCTTTTGATAAATGTGATATGAAAAAAGCTTGGTTGACACAACATATTATTCAATTTTTATCCTTCGGATGCTCTAATATTTCATTATATTGTTATCTTTTTGACTTGGTTAACTAAGTTCCAAACGTTTTTCCCCCCATTGTCATATATCAATATACGTTAACCACTTTCATATGACTCCTACTAAAATTCGCTCACTTCCCAATTTATATAAATAAAAAATTCATTTTAAATTAAGAACAGCATATGCAGGAAAATATATATTGGTTCTATATCTGAATTTAGAATGCATGTAGTGTAGAAAATATTTATCTCAGTAACCAGCCATATCTATTTCAAATCCAACGCGTTTCATCTAGTAATGTGCTCTCTCAAGTTTGTGGCTCTCAAAACATTTTTTAATAAAGTCGCAGAAAATTTTGTGTTTGTATTTTATTCTTGGCCTTAAAGCTACTAACTCCACTAATACATGTAACATTAACATGTTTATCAAATAATGTATCGTAGACCCACGGATGAGTCAACAGCTAGGAGCACCAGGACAGCAGCGTCTTCCAGCCAACCTTCAACTACCCTGTCACCAACCACTGAAACAAGACAAACCACACCCACAACAACCACACCCACAACAGCCCCACCCACCACAAGACCCACAACAGCCCCACCCACAAGACCCACAACAACCACACCCACCACAAGACCCACAACAACCACACCCACCACAAGACCCACAACAACCACACCCACCACAAGACCCACAACAACCGCACTCACTACAAGACCCACAACAACCACACCCACCACAAGACCCACAACAAGACCCACCACAACAGCCCCTACCACAACAGCCCCCACCATGTCCGAGCCAGTGCGGACTGATCCGGTCAGCCCTGTCGAGAATTCCAAAGAAGAAGACTACAAGGCGTACATCGGCTGCTACGTCCCTGGCACCGGAAGTAGTTTCATGAACATCGTGCTGACAGCCCAGAGCTTCTACCGGAAAGACAGTCAGACGTGTCCGAGTGTTTCTATTGGCTCACTTCATTGGCCAGATACCCGTGCCGGTCAAACTGCCAGTGTGAAGTGTCAAAGTGGAGACGGTAAGGACTAATGACATTGATAGTGTTATAATCTATATAAGAGAAAGTATTCTTACCTATGTATGTGACTTTTATGTATGTGAGTACAGCTCCAGAGGATAGTAATGTTCATGTGATTTTTTAATTCTTTTTTAATGAAAACCAAATGTTTTTGGGAGGGAGATAGTAGATTCTATGTCTTTTTCAATCTTTCAATAAAAACTTGATTTTGATTTCAAATTTTTTATTCGAGATAAAAAGGAGTAGTTAATATTAGAGAAAAACTTTTAGTGACTTAATGTGCGATGAACGAAATGCCTTATCCAACCAAAGCTGTAATATGCCACAACATTCTGTAACCTGATTCTACTTTACATTTTAAGAATTGCGTTTTGGAGAGACGTGGTAATTTCATTAATTGAGTCTTTAAAAAAAATATTATAAATGTATTTTTTTACTTTGAACGGGATAGGATT
Source organism: Radix auricularia (assembly GCA_002072015.1). NCBI lineage: Eukaryota > Metazoa > Mollusca > Gastropoda > Lymnaeidae > Radix > Radix auricularia. Next base: position 4,759 of record MUZC01002479.1, read on the forward strand.
AATATGTTTTAATTTTTTTCTTTCACACTCAGTTGTAACATACCGACGAACACCTCAAACTGTTAATTCTTTGTGTTTTTTGTTTGTTTGTTTGTTTGTTTGTTTTTGGCATTATTAATATTTATTTACAGTCTTATATTAGCTGCTAGCAATCATTTTATTTTAAGGGACGCTAGCTGGATAGGGCCCCCATTTGATTGCAGCCCGGGGCCCGGTGCAGTCTTAATCCGCTCCTGCCCTCAATCATCTATGATTACGTGATTAAACGCTCATTTCTTTGATCCCAGGTTTCGCCACCTGGCAATGCGGGGAGAGTCCACTGTGTTGGGTCAGCCAACCAAATGTCACTTCGTGTGCCTCCAAAAAACTTCAGGCTCTTTTGAAAAAGGCAAGTACCTATGAATCTTTTTTTTTTTACTTCTGGTTTAAGTGCTCATTCGTATGGTGTAGTTTTAAAGTTTATATAAAATGGTTGTATAATATAACCCCCCTTTTCAGTCCATGGCGGACTCTAGGGCAAGTAAAGTAGTGTTCACAAGTTTATTAAGCCACCGCTAACGAGCAAGCGATTGTGTTGCTAGCACAACGCAAGTACTGAGGATCAAACCCGTGACTCGAGTTCTTGCAATGGTTTGGAAGTCCAGCGCGCTACCACTTAATTTATATAACTTATAAATAAATCGTATCTTGAGATTTTCGGAATCTTTCTGAGGATTCGACAACTGTGGTAACAGCCACATCTGCAATACATTTAACTGACGTATGAACTCTAAAATTTGAAACATTATGTACGTTTTTTTTTAAAATTTAATTAAAATTTAGATAATTACTTATTTTTTAGAGTCGATAATCATAATTAAGCAAATCTGAACTTCTTGTCTCTAGGTATTGAGCGTGTCAAGTACAAATACTAGTACCGGTACAACACAAACAGACGCTCCTCCCACAGTGGTCGAGTCCATTCAGTTGACGTCACAGCTAGCGGAGGCCACCCGGACAGAAACCACCATGGAAGACGTCCTTCTGACGTCACAAGTTATGAAGGAACTGACCCAGAAGTTGGACAACGCACCCATTAAGAGTACAAAAGAAATCAAACAGATGGTGGATGTGAGTGTTTGTGTGTTGTCGCAAGCGTCCTAATAGGTAGATATTGTCTGGTTGCCACAACACATATACACTCTTTACATTGAAGAGAAATAACATAAGCAGTGGCGTCAATAGGGGTGTGCGGTGGGGGCGGGCCTCCCCGGGTGACACCATCAGGGGGGTGACACCAGAATGTAAAATTCTATATATTCCCTTTATTTGGCTCTGGAAAACTCGTAGGAGTTCTATGGGTTAAGTCTTGAGGGGGTGAAACCTTGAGCTACCGCCCCGGGTGACACCTTGAGCTACCGCCCCGGATGACACCAACCCTAGTGATGCCCCTGAACCTAAGCCCACTGACTTAACAATCCCTTATTGTTGTTCGAATACCTCCCAAGATACTCTTTTTAAAAAACTCATCCCACATGTACTCATAATAACAGTGTTTTTTTCATCTGTTTAACAGCTCACACCCCCAAACTAGTATTTTAAAAAATTGATTCCCCCCCCCCCCCCCCGATACCCCACCGATACCACACCGCGATTATGTCACAACAAAGCAATGAAGAGAATTTGTCATCCGAGACCACATGTGTCTAGGTTAAAATACATCATTGTTTTAGATGACAGTATTACGTAAGTTACGTTAATCATTAAATAGTCAGTCTGTTCACTTCATTCTTATCCTAACCAGTCTGTCAACATAACTCTAGTAAATGGTCAGTCTGTTCACTTCATTCTTATGCTAACCAGTCTTTCAAAATAACACTATTAAAGATTTATTTTAAGATAAAATCCCATCATCTACACTAAAAAGATTTTGTTCAAATATTCAGAGGTGCCAAAAATTAATATTGTTTTTAGAGTAATTATTTTTAATATAATAAATTTTTGGAGTAAAATTGATGATACGCTAAAACATTTTATGCCGTAGTTCCATCTTTCACTAGCAAGAAATTGATAACGAATGTTCGGATTGTTCCGAGTAAAATTATTGAACATTATACTTGAACGAGTTTTCAATATCTTCAAATATGTGACTTGTAAATAATATAGGGACGTCTCAGTTTTCGGGGACATTTCTATTTGAGATACCAAGATTTTAAAATGGCATTGAAAGATACATTAAATTAATGTTGAGCGTGTTTCATTTGAGTTGAGTGGAGTAAATTTAAATAAGAAACTTTGAATTAAATTAAATTTAATAGAAGACAAACAACGTCCTTAAAAATTAACAAAGAAATAAAACCTTCAAATAATAGAAGATGCCATAAAATGTTATCAACAACAATCTACTGGTTGACCCAGGTTGTCATTGGCACATTGTCCAGGTGTGTCATTGGCACATTGTCCAGGTGTGTCATTGGCACATTGTACAGGTTTGTCATTGGCACATTGTCCAGCTTTGTCATTGGCACATTGTCCAGGTTTGCCATTGGCACATTGTCCAGGTTTGTCATTGGCACATTGTCCAGGTTTGCCAGTGGCACATTGTCCAGGTTTGTCATTGGCACATTGTCCAGGTTTGTCATTGGCATATTGTCCAGGTTTGTCATTGGCACATTGTCCAGGTTTGTCATTGGCATATTGTCCAGGTTTGTCATTGGCACATAGTCCAGGTTTGTCATTGGCACATTGTCCAGGTTTGTCATTGGCACATTGTCCAGGTTTGTCATTGGCACATTGTCCAGGTTTGCCATTGGCACATTGTCCAGGTTTGCCATTGGCACATTGTCCAGGTTTGCATTGGCACATTGTACAGGTTTGCAAATGATCCAGGTTTGTCCATGCCACATGGTCAAGATTTGACAATGACACATGGCCAAGGTTTTCCCATGGCATATGGTCAAGATTAGCAAATGGCACATGGTCCAGATTAGCCAATGACGCATGGTCCAGATTAGCCAATGACGCATGGTCCAGATTAGCCAATGACACATGGTCCAGATTAGCCAATGACGCATGGTCCAGATTAGCCAATGACACATGGTCCAGATTAACCAATGACACGATAGTTTGGGGTCCAATGCAGAATGTGAATTTAGCTTAACTTTCGTGATTAAGAAATTATTAAACAGAAACCGGAAGTTTGTCGTTTTTGTTGTTGTGTTACTGCTGACCGCACTCGTAGTAACAAATCTCAGCTCATTTCTCACGATCTTTTCATTATATGGTTCTTCATTTCTAAAACCGGAAAGCGTCATAGCTCATTTCGTAATGTTCTTTTTTTAGATTACATTTTAGCGAAGCAAAGTTTTGAGGCATAAAAACAGCCAAATCACTATGTTCTCAAAATTGTTAGCTTAGTAAAATTTCGAAATTGTTTTTTATTTTGCAAGTCCAATAAGCTTTCTTAAATTAACGAGGAATTAAACATTAGCTGATAAGATCAATCGTTCTCAATATACCTACATTCACGTATTGACTCGTATCTTTTATTATTTTTTTTTATGAATTTGTCCTTACAAAAGATAAATTTAGATATAATATTTCTATTAATAGATTTCCGCCATATTATGAACATCCCTATACTGGGCTCGTGGAATGTCTCAAACCTTTGTTTGATCATTACGAAGAACTAGGCGAGGTTTGGTATTCAGGAAGCCCCCTCCCTCCGGGGTCACAATACGCGTAACAAAACATAGAGCAACAACAACCCCGTGCACGCATACGTGTTATGGTAAGATAAAATATCCCCCCCCCCCATTTTCTTTCTTCGGTCTCCCCAGGACTCGACCAATATCTTCATGACTTATTACGACCTTCACCTTCCCGAAATATTACTCCGCTCTTATCCCACGTTGTCGGCTGCGGATCGGGTTTTATGTCATTTTTATAACTGCTCTAATCTCGTCGTTTGACCAAATATCTCCCGGCTAATTCACTTCCACCCTCACCCAGAATGTCGTGAAGGCGGGAAGCAATCTGGTCTCCAGCAACAAGTCGGCTATGTGGGAGGAAATGACGCAGAATGATAAAGTCCGGTCGGCCTCGTCTCTCCTGGTTGCCATGGAGAGTGCAACGCTTACGATGGCGGAGGAAATAAACGAGCCAACAGTAATAACAAAGAAAGATGAAAACATTGGTGAGGCCTTTATCCTGTCTAAACTTAGAGTAGAGCGTGAATGGTAAGCTATAAATTCGTCCAATGCTCTAAAACATATGTGGGAAGATATTCAGTATTAATCTTTGTAACTTGAACATATTAATAATTAATGTTTCATCAAACTTTTTCAAAATCAGAAGTCAATATAATCATGACGTCATATATCGGTATTCTGAGTCTACAATCTCCAATAAACATTACAAACGTTACTATAAGTTCAGGTGAATAAATGAGATTAATATGAATGTGTATTTTTTTTGTTGTTGTTTAGAAAGTGTGGGAGGGGGCAAAGAGTACGTCCCGCTATTTTATACCATTTTAATTCCCCCATACCCCCTGTCACAAACTGTCACATTTTCTTAAACCCCCACCCCCTCTGGAGCGTGACATATTTTATGGACGGCCCTTTTATGTCTGTGCTTCATAAAACTTCAACTCACTACTAACAGTTGTAATATGAGTGTAAAAACAAATGCGTTCCCCCAATGTACATAATATCAACTTGTGGAAGCTGTGCTGAGATCCTAATTTCAAATCATCGCAACAAACCTGAACATCGTCTATAATACCAGGTTCTGATTTTAAAATAATTACAACATAAACTTGAGCATCCATTATCTGAGACAGATTATCGTGTTAGACAGACTTCTAACTTTGGATGTCATGAAAATACTCAGTGATCAATGCTGACATCATTTAGACAGACTTCTCCTAACTTTGGATATCATGAACAATTCTGAAAATACTCATTGATCAGTGCTGACACTGACATCATTTATACAGACTTCTCCTATCTTTGGACATCAATTAATCCAGACTTATCCTAACTTCGGACAGCAATTAATCTGTTACGACGCTGTCTGGGTATTTGTTAAGACTACACGGACAAGTCAACTCAAGATAAAAAACCATCACCCTTGAAACATTTATAACTTAAATAAATGTCAGTCGAAGGTTCTTCCATATACAACCACTGCCGATCTCTCGCTCACAGCAACTGCCTTCTAACTACGTCACGTTCATACCATTACGTCACACTCTTACCAACAGTGCGCACCGCACCAAAACAACTATCAACTTTGGAATGTCAGGGAAAACCCAATTACTCAATAATGTTTCCCTGACATAATCCAGACTTCTCCCAACTTTGGATTTCAATTAATCCAGACTTTTCCTAACTTTGGACATCAATTAATCTAGACTTATCCCAACTTTAACAATTATTTAATCCAAACTTCTGCCAACCCAGGACACACAGACCTGCTAATCTCGTTGGCTGGCACTTCAAGATCTCGGCCATTCAACATGCAATTTTAATCTGTTAAAGATGTTGGGACCACAAAGATATTATCGTCTGCTGATCTGATGACATTTATGAATATATGCTGCCTACAGCCCGCGTATCTGTAGACTCATTTATAACATGTTAAACAGTGGCCAGATAGCGAGAATAAACGAGATTGTTGAGACTTGCCAACATAGTGTGCATGGGAGTGTGATTGGCGTGTGGCAACTAAAAGTTGGGTCAAATTTTGATTATTTTTTTAAATTTATTTTTACAACGTATCGTAAAGATGTCAAATAAAAGGACGAATGATGTACCAAGATCAGCAAGTCTGTGACGCCAACCATCCGCTCGGACCTAAATTTTTCTATCACAAATAGCTTTGCGATATAGGTGGAATTCCTTTATAAAAATTGTATCTTCTAAGCTAAAAGAAATTTTTATTCTCATGTTGTTTTTTTATTGTTTTTTTAAGAGAATGTTTGGTTGTCTAGGACGTTTGTTGCGTGGTGAGGTGATTGGAATGATAATAACTTAATACTAAAGATATTCTCTAATCTATTCAAGTTCTGTGAGTGATTATTGGATATCTCCTCATTGTTATTCTCTGAAGACATTCGCTGCTACTATAACTATAAATACATGAATTGCTCTTAACTTTCAGACCTCGAACTTCATGTTGTCAATGTTGAGACACTGAACAAAACTGAGCTCGTTTATGGCACTGAAAGTTCAGCTGCTTCCGTCTCCATTCCTGCAGAGACATTAATAAGTTTAAGTGATGGTAAGCTTAACCCACATTCCTTAGTCAAGTTATTGTGAACGGTTGAGGGATAGTATCAGTACAGAGAATGTAAATTGGTGCTTTTTTTTTTTTTTAAATTTTCAGGCAAATAAAAGCAATCTGCCAATTAATTTTGTACTTATTTCAGGGAACCTGGCGAAAGCTGTCTTCATGACACACTACTCAATGTCGGACATTCTTGGAGGTCAGGAGAAGTCTAAGAAAAAGCCCAAAGTGACGTCAACCAATAAAGAGGACCCTGCTCCAGTAGAAGGTAGCACTGGTAATAATGTGGAAGTTGCTGAGGAAAAGGACACAAGACCGACCATCGCCAGCTACATCCTAAGTGCGTCTGTAGGAACTGATGGTCACATGAAAAAACTGCCCCAACCAATATCTTTCACTATGAAGCACATTGAGGTAAGTCTGTAGGAACTGATGGTCACATCAAAAAACTGCCCCAACCAATATCTTTCACTATGAAACACATTGAGGTAAGTCTGTAGGAACTGATGGTCACATTAAAAAACTGCCCCAACCAATATCTTTCACTATGAAGCACATTGAGGTAAAAGTCTGTAGGAACTGATGGTCACATCAAAAAACTGCCCCAACCAATATCTTTCACTATGAAGCACATTGAGGTAAGTCTGTAAACAGTTATTTATACTTTATGTAAATAAATCAGTAATAGGCCGCATATCAGACTAATATATATTTTATTTTTCTAATTACAATTTTCAGTTGTTTCAACTTCTCAAAAATTCATCGTAATTATGGCAAAAAGGTCTGCATTTTTCTTTGCAGCATTTCAAAAGTGTAAACTCATGACCAATCTGGCCATAGATATAATGCTGCATCTTTTCTTTTTATTTATTAAAAAAAACATTTCTCTTGTTTATCTCTTTACTTCAGGATGTACAAAAAGGACAAATACCTTACTGCTCTTTCTGGAATACAAGCGAAAGGTCAGTAAACAGCTCATTAATGGGATCACAGATGTGGGTTGGGGTGTTTACCTAAACCAGCATACACCGAGGATATATCACATAGATATGTTGGGGTGGTTACCATAACCAGCACACACGGTGGATATATCACATAGATATGTTGGGGTGTTTACCATAACCAGCACCCACCGTGGATATATCACATAGATATGTTGGGGTGGTTACCTAAACCAGCACACACCAAGGATATATCACATAGATATGTTGGGGTGGTTACCATAACCAGCACCCACCGTGGATATATCACATAGATATGTTGGGGTGGTTACCTAAACCAGCACACACCAAGGATATATCACATAGATATGTTGGGGTGGTTACCTAAACCAGCACACACCGAGGATATATCACATAGATATGTTGGGGTGGTTACCTAAACCAGCACATACCAAGGATATATCACATAGATATGTTGGGGTGGTTACCATAACCAGCACACACCGAGGATATATCACATAGATAGGTGACTGCTGGCACTCCAATGTTAACAAACGTGTCGAATGACTGAAAGCGACTTTTACCTACACCAACAAATCATTGAGGCTCCTCTCTGTCTCATTCTCCTACCCCACTGCTTTTACTTCTCTCTTAAGTCTCCCTGAATGTTTCTGGTTAATGTCTGTCAAACAGCACATTTGGTTTTCGTCTGTCTCGCTACAGCTTGAACAACCATGTTTTATTATAAAAGAATTTCTGTAACGCCCTAATTTCTGGGTCATTGAATGTTAAGTATTCTCATAAGATGTTAATGAAACTAATCATTCTAATGTCTCCTGATCACATTTATAACTTCGCGCCAATGGCAGCTGGTTTCAGGTCCAGGTTTAAACTGAATACAAATGCGAATCAACGGTCTTTCTATTTCCTGCCAAGCATTACTAAAAGTTTTTTAAAATATAAATTGAGTATATAGTTTATTTCTATTGTCCCTAATGGCATCAGTGGAAGTGGGTATCGGAACTTTTTGTTGGACATATATCATTTCGTTAGACTGTATTACAATAATGACATAAAATAATGGGGCCAGTCCTGAACATTTCAACTATTTAATCTGTGTACTTTTAAATTAAAAGATATCCGTTCCGGAAAGAAATCTCGTGTAAATCTGACTGTTAAGTACACGCTCCTCCTTTCAATGGCTTCTCAAAGTGACGTCAAACTCCGCAATCTTCTCGTGAAACAGGATCTTCAAAGAAACGGAGATTCCCCTTATCTATTTTTGTGTCACTCCTGTGACGCGCAGCATCAGCAGGGAGAGATAACTGGATGGTAAGGGCAATGGTAAAAAAGTCATTTCAAATTTCTTCGGCTAAGAATTTGAGAAGTGTGTGGTAGCCATATGGTGTGGTAGCCACACGCATTTATCGATGTTCTTGATAACGTCAGAGCTGATAATTTCTTTCATCTTGGAGAAAGTACAGTTCTTCTACCTGTCGGCCCCGTGTAGAGCTGCCTACCTCCGAAGCCAGAGTTTCTCTCTGAAGACAGCTTCTTTCTAAGTAATTCCGACCAATTATGTCTTGATGGTAACAAACAGGAGACGACCCTGTTGCAGCACGTCAAGAAAAAACCGGAAACTGTCTTTGCTTGATAAGAACTGAGGAAGTATGCCCCTTGGTTCACTTACCACCTAACGAGACTACGGATGCTTGCGACTTTGGGAGCAACAATCAATTTCAGTTTTGATAGAGACATTTGGGACGTGTGAAGAGAAGAGTATGTCTTGGGAAAAGAAGAATATTTCATGGAAAAAGAAGAGCGTAGGTCTTGCCAAGAGAAATATTGGTAGAGTTAATCAATTAGTCCAAAACTCAATGTAATTAAAACGATTTCAACGGATCACGTATTTGGTGAAAACATTTATTACAAATTTGATTTAAATAAAACTAGATTTGCCTAATCAAAAAAGACAATATCAACGGCTTTAACATACCTTAGTCAAAGATGGATACCAAAACAGTTCATATCATGAAAACTGATTTACGAATAGTACTTTTTAAAAATACACATTAAAAGATCGTATTGACTTTTTAATTTTTAAATTTTTAAACTTATTTTTTTTCTTGGAAAATCTGAATCGAGTTCCTCTGTCTAGTATCTTAGTTTTTTCAAATAATCGAAGATTACTACAATCGGAAAGTCAAGTAATTTCCACGTATAATCCATCCTCGATCACTTTGATATGTGCATTAATATACAAGATTAGAGTTGAGCACGAAAAACTCTCAAATAAATCAAGGGCGGAGGATGTCGGGAGGCTTTGTGTCGTTTCCGATTAACATCCGGGGCACCACGAAAGCTATCTAAGCCACTGATTCTATTGTTATGAATCATCAAATAACATTTTTTACAATGACCGACATACTTCACTAGTTGTGGGCTTTTTTTTTTTTTTTTTTTTTTTTTGGTAATACTTAGAATAAAGTGTGATGTGTTATGAAGTAATATTGTAATGTTTGTGTAATGTATTGTGAAGAATTATTATTCCCTTGCCGCTGGTAGACGCTTCCCTTACCGCAAGGACTCTCAAAATTTCATAGTATAGCACTGACTGTAGGCCACGAACAATCTCCTAGTAGTACGGGCTCATACGATGTCAAGGCGTCGCTGATTCTCATGCTGTTTTTCGCCGTATCGGTAACTTCCTTGATGTAGCTAACTCGCAATTTTAAATAGGTTTTAATCATTTTTTTTAATTAACGACTTTTTGCATCAATTTCTATTTTACAGCTTATATAAAAAAAATTAAAACCTGCACCTCTTCTTTGTTTTCAGCCTGCAGTTTGGCTTTTGGTCTCAGAATGGCTGCAAGCTGACACAGACGAATGCCACACACACCACGTGCCAGTGTGATCACATGACCCACTTCGCCATTTTGTTAGACGTCTATGGACTAAATGTAAGAAACAAAATAAACATTGGGTTTCATTATCTTTTTTTTAATGTATAATCATTATTTCTGCTTGAAAATAAGAGTCTTCTGTTAAAGGAAAGAGAAGCACTGTGTTGAAAAAAACGTCTTTTTTGCCGCGGCGGAGCTAGGGAAGGGGATTGGGGTCCAAATTCAATAGTCCCCCCCGGGCCCCCCTTGAAAGTTGGGGCATAAGGAGTATCCCCTTTAATTTACATTTAAAAATTCTCCACATCCATGTAATCAGAGCCCCCCTAAAAAGCCAGTTCCCTAAATACCTACAAATCCCTAGCAACGCCACTGCCTTTTTGTCCATGGTCGCTAGCCCTACTTTAAGTGAGTGCACCGCTGGATGAATGTAGAGGGTCACACCTCCCCACAATCCTAAGAAAATCACATTACTCCGAACGCCTGTAAGATGAATGTTAATTAACGTCATCCCCCCCCCCCTCAGTATTCCTTTAAAAAATTAAGACACACTTCTCTTTCCTGATGGATTTCCTCAGATTCACATCGTAAATAGAATTCCTTGATTCTAGCCACACATGATACCACTAAATGTTAGTCCAATAAAACAAGCAGGTGTTCACCATAAAATGTTCCCCTGAAATAAGACCTCATCCGGAGCCGACAGTTAGCACTAACGGACTATCAAGATAAAAACGCCCCAGGGGTGCGTTTAATGGCCTATACATTTGAGCTCCTCCAATATTTTTGTCCTGACAAGAATGAAAGCATTTCAAATTGGCCTTCCTGTGAGATAAAAGCCACACGTTAACTAAACGGTAAATTTAAAATTATGGCGGCCTCCACTGCCCTTGGTTATTAGATATGCTTGGGTTTATTTAAACGGAACGCCTTTCTTTTTCGGGTTGTTTATGCCTTAAAACGTCATGCACCTTATGCAAGAGGTGGTTGTTTTATATTTTTTATCGTCTGAAAATTTAATCAAAGCTTCTCTCGCTGACCGCTGGTGAATTTCAGTTATCAAACATGTCACAGTAAACAAGTGTTGATAGTAAAAACATCAAATTTCTTTAGAGTTTTATTTGTCTCTCTTTCTTTCTCACGCACTCCTCGCTTCTCTCCCTCTCTCTTTTTTTCTTCTTTCTACCTCTATCCCTCATCCACCCCTCTCTTCCCTTTTCTCTCTCTCTCTGCTTCTCTGCCTTAGTACTAATCTAACTCACTATTTGGTTGTCAGTTAACGTCCAACCCACATACCCTTCAGCTTCAGGTCAATAGAAGGACTCTATTAATATGGTTTGAGAGCAGAGAAACAGTGACGTGACTGTAGTCTGAAGAACCAAATGTCCTTTGTCTTAACCCCAAAAAACCTCCCAACCTACCCACCAACCTATCACAACCTACCCACCAACCTATCACTACCTACCCACCAACCTATTCACAACCTACCCACAAACCTATCAAAATCAAACCCACCAACCTATCACTACCTACCCACCAACCTATTCACAACCTACCCACCAACCTATCACAACCTACCCACCAACCTATCACTACCTACCCACAATCCTATCACAACCTACCCACCAACCTATCACAACCTACCCACCAACCTATCATCACCTACCCACCAACCTATCACCGCCTACCACCAACCAATCCCAACCTACCCACCAACCTAACACAACCTACCCACCAACCTATCACCACCTACCCACCAACCTATCACATCCTACCCACCAACCTATCACAACCTACCCACCAACCTACCACAACCTACCCACCAACCTATCACCACCTACCCACCAACCTATCACATCCTACCCATCAACCTATCCCAACCTACCCACCAACCTAACACAACCTACCCACCAACCTATCACAACCTACCCACCAACCTATCCCAACCTACCCACCAACCTATCACCACCTACCCACCAACCTATCACAACCTACCCACCAACCTATCACCACCTACCCACCAACCTATCACAACCTACCCACCAACCTGACACAACCTACCCACCAACCTATCACCACCTACCCACCAATCTATCACCACCTACCCACCAACCTATCACCACCAACCTATCCCAACCTACCCACCAACCTGACACAACCTACCCACCAACCTATCACCACCTACCCACCAACCTATCACCACCTACCCACCAACCTATCACAACCTACCCACCAACCTATCACAACCTACCCACCAACCTATCACCACCAACCTAACACAACCTACCCACCAACCTATCCCAACCTACCCACCAACCTATCACAACCTACCCACCAACCTATCACAACCTACCCACCAACCTATCACCACCAACCTAACACAACCTACCCACCAACCTATCACAACCTACCCACCAACCTATTAACAACCTACCCACCAACCTATCACAACCTACCCACCAACCTATCACAACCTACCCACCAACCTATCACAACCTACCCACCAACCTATCACAGCCTACCCACCATCCAGCCAAATCACCTATGCTGACCCACATCTTACAACTTTCAGTACGGCGAAGTCCACGAGTCACTGCTGAGCCTGGTGTCTATCATTGGGTGTGTCGTCTCGAGCACGGCTCTCTTTGCCAGTTGGATAACCTTTCAGTGTTTCACGTGAGTAAATGATGCCATGGTAGACTTCGGGGGTAGAGATGTTCTTGTATGTTGATCTATAAAAAAAGAGGAGAGGTGGAAAGGAGGGGGTAACATACGTCATTCAGGTATGGGATGAAAAGAAATGAGGATTTGGATTCCACTTTGCATTGCAGAGATAGAGCAAGGGGGTGGGGGGAGGGGGCACTTCTCACCCCAATGGAATAATAAAATAAGTTTTCGTCTTCAAAAGATCAAGAAGGGCGGTTAGAGCTAGGTCCTCTAATGATACGTCACCCGGGGAGGAATCGGGAAGGTGACCTTATTGTCTACGTCACATGGGAGGGTGAGGTTCGTTGAGCAAATGGTCTGCCTGATTTAGGGAGTACGTGTGGGGGGAGGGGGCGGGGGCAAGTGTAGCTCACCGAATTCTCAATAAGCCAAGAACGAGCACTCCTGCTGAAATCTTGATGAATGCTTCGGCGTGTTGAGATAAGAGTTATCTCCTCATTCCGTGGATAACCAGTGAGTTGATAACTCCCAGAGTGTGACGTCATGAGTTAATGGCGAGGACTAGGGGTGATAAGTGGCGCACGATGCAGTTACTTAACGTTGCTGAGTGTAGCAGGTAGACAGACCATGTAGTTGCTGAGTGTAGCAGGCGGACAGACCATGTAGTTGCTGAGTGTAGCAGGCAGACAGACCATGTTGAAACTGAACGTTGTTGAGTGTAGCAGGCAGACAGACCATGTAGTTGCTGAGTGTAGCAGGCGGACAGACCATGTTGAAACTGAACGTTGTTGAGTGTAGCAGGCAGACATACCCTGTAGTGACTGAACGTTCCTGAGTGCAGCAGGCAGACAGACCCTGTAGTGACTGAACGTTGCTGAGTGTAGCAGGCAGACAGACCCTGTAGTGACTGAACGTTGCTGAGTGTAGCAGGCAGACAGACCATGAAGTAACAGAACAATGCTGAGTGTAGCAGGCAGACATACCCTGTAGTGACTGAACGTTGCTGAGTGTAGCAGGCAGACAGACCCTGTAGCAACTGAACGTTGCTGAGTGTAGCAGGCAGACAGACCATGTTGTAATTGAACGTTGCTGAGTGTAGCAGGCAGACATACCCTGTAGTGACTGAACGTTGCTGAGTGTAGCAGGCAGACAGACCATGAAGTAACTGGACGTTGCTGAGTGTAGCAGGCAGACAAACCAACCGATAAATGTCATCAATGACAGGACGTTGCGCTAATCTGATGTTATTCAGAGGGGAAGGGACGAGAAATGGCGCTGCCACTGTTCGTTGGTCTGCTAGTCACAAGTTTATCTCTGTTTTATGTCAGGTAAAGTGTTAGTGACAAGTAATAAGGGGAAGTAAATGTCGCAAAAATTCAAAGTAAGGAAACTATACCAACCTCTGTTCACATTAGATAGACATTCAACTGTGTGTCTATCACAGCTGTGGAAATGTGTGGTAGGTTAAACATGCTTTAAATATAGGGCAATATAAATCTTTTTTTAAAAAAACATTTATTAGTAATAGGCCAATGTAATTTATTTTTACACATAAATGATGCAACAGTATCTTCTTTTTGTTTTTTTAATTTTAAATAGTAGTATTCATATTGTTCTATAACTACATGTAAACAGAGCAATATTTTAACCAACGTTTAAATAGGGCTACAGAAATAGTTTTAAATAACTTTTACATAGGGCATCATAAATTCATTTAAACATCCTTGAAGTAGGGCCGCATCAAGTTTTTTTAAAATAATTTTAAAAGATGCAACATAAACCATATTAAACATCCTTTCATGGGGTTCCATTGAATATCTTACACAAAAAAAGTAAGACCCATCCCCCCCCCCGCCCTAATTCAAAAACATCACAAAACTTAACATAATTCTTCCCACATCTGTTGAACTCCAAGACCGCCACTACTTCCAGTTTACACATGTAATTTACCCCCACCCCACATCCTTCTCACTCTTAACATGAACAAAGTCAGCTTGACCGTGTACAGGAAAAGGCTTCCCAGTGAACTTAACGTGAAATGAGTGAAAGATAAATCAAGGGAAAAATTGAACCAGTTTTTTTCTAAGTATAAAGAAAACAAATCTACTGAACGTTTACAGAGATTGATGTGTGAAACAGCGCGGAAGGAGCGGTGAAAATGGCGGGGGGGGGGGAGTTATGTTCTTTTGTTGGTCCAATGTGTTTCTCATGCTGTCGTGTGAGATTCCCTGACTGAATGAACATTTGAAAACAGAGGGTAAACTTTTCTTAAAAAACGCTAATTCATTTCACGTGTTTTGATAGATTTACAAAGAAAGTAAATTATCTTATGTGACACATACGTTTAGAGCTATATGTAGCCTCCACACAAAGCACTGCCACTGGCTGTATGTAACCTCCACACAAAGCACTGCCCCTGGCTGTATGTTACCTCCACACAAAGCACTGCCACTGGCTGTATGTTACCTCCACACAAAGCACTGCCCCTGGCTGTATGTTACCTCCACACAAAGCACTGCCCCTGGCTGTATGTTACCACCACACAAAGCACTGCCCCTGGCTGTATGTTACCTCCACACAAAGCACTGCCACTGGCTGTATGTTACCTCCACACAAAGCACTGCCACTGGCTGTATGTTACCTCCACACAAAGCACTGCCACTGGATGTATGTTACCTCCACACAAAACACTGCCACTGGATGTATGTAGTATGTAGCCTCCAGCCCAGTGTTGCCACATGTTCTCACTGCTGTGGGTAGCTTCAACTGAATTAAACTGTGGGTCTAAAGCAACGCCTCTGCAATAAAACAATGTGAGATGTAACTGTTAATCTCCTGCTGCGATAGGTGCAGCCATGGGCCAAGTTAAGGATCAAATAATGCAAGGGTCCACTAATCAAAAGTCCTACTAAAAAAACATTGACCCCCCCCCCTCCAATACAATTTTCATTTAATTAAATAATCAATCAAACACAATGGTCCACCAATTATAATTGTCCAAACAAATAAAATGAATACAAAAATGCCCTAAAACGACGATCCACATGCTGCAATTATACAAAGAAAAGCATAGCCCACATGATGCATTAATACAACATATGCTCCACCACGTGCAAGAATCCACCAATGGGATGGATCCTAAAGGAAAAACATCCAACTAAATCCTCACTTTGAAAAATGTGACCTTATAACCTATTCTCTTAATTAAAAATTTCTGATTACTCTCCCCTTTCTCTCAGATCTCTAACCTCACAGAAAAACTAATTATGAGACTGCCTTGAGTCGGGGAGGGGGAGTGGGGGACTAGGGTTATCTAGCTGGAGATGATGCCCTCAGAACAGGAGCTTTGGCTTGGGTCAAAGTTCGTAAACAGACCTTTTGGTTCCGGGGTCAGTCCACTTTAGACCGAGCTTATACGAAAAAAAGTTGTTGTACTTAAAAACTTTGTTGTACCTTAAAAGCTACCCTTGTCAAATACGGAGGCAAGCAAAAATAATAAATTTTAAGTAAGAAATATTTCCTGAAGGCTCATACTCATTGTATACTGTAGAAGAAAACAAATAAGTCATTTTCAAATATTTTTTTTAAAATAGCTGGGTACAAAAAAAAATTAAATTAGTTTTTAAAACTTATTGTAATATGAAATTTTTCGTACAAACAGGATGATGTCAGATCTTGTAAGATGTGAACTGATATAGCTGTAATTTTTAATACATATTATGAGATACTTCTTGCAAACAAGAAAAAAAAAGCATGGAAAAGTTTTTTGTTTCATAGAAGTGCGCAAGGATTTCATATTGTAATCTTGATATTAAACCAATTATTCAAATTCTGTATATTTTTTTTAAATATATTTTTGAAAAGTGCACAAACTTGTGGTTGACTTTTTCTGTTATGAACAATTACTTATTTAATTGTATTTCTTCAAAAAGTATGTAAAATTATTCAACGACTTACACTCTTAAATGTTTACCATACCTATTTGTGAAACGAATTGAAGCCAATGCTATTCAGTAGACGGCCATTGGTCTCTGAAGACCAGCGAAAAATATTAGTTTTACAAAAACACAACACAGAACCCTAATACATCTTTTTTCCTCTTTAAGCTAACATCAACGCTCATTTTGGGACCCCAGCCAGGTCTGGCGCCCTATGGACATAAGTGCCCCACTTATGTACGGCACCCTGTTATAATACCCATTTATCCAATACAGATATTTAGACTTCTTTTAAAATATTTTTAACCACCTATGATTTTATTCTAATACGTTTTATAGAATCTTTATATATGATTCAACATAAAATAGGAAAAGTACAAGACGCGAGCAAATAAGCATGATGAATGACCCTCGTTAGGGTCGACCAATCACAGTTTATTGTAGGCAAGAGAGGGTGGTGCATGTACAGAGTGGGGGGGGGGGAAAGGAACAACAACCGCGGTATGCATGTCTCGAGAACAACAATGAGTACGAGGTTCTCCCCCACCCCCAAAGTTCACTCGCTTTGTTTTGACTTTTTCGTGATGCGTGTGTCCGTTCTTACCCACGTACTTAGCACTATTACCGAATCTGCGGCGTATGCTACGCCACGGGTCGTTTCTAGTGTTTTTTCACTGCAAATTTAAAAGTCCTTAACAGCTGATAGTTAACAGTTCACTGCCTGTATTTATATAAAAATGTCTATAAACATTTTGTGTCTTCTGATGTATTACAAAACAGATTGACCTTTTCATGCAGGGGTGGGGGAGGGTCACTAGATATTATGACATTCTGACCTAAACTTGTCGTGATGTGAGAGCTTATCACATGACTTGGGTGCATCTTTAGAGTGTTGAGTTTAACTTTCTGGCAGTTAATGTTTGTGCAGCACGGCGAACTTTGACCCCGCGAACAAATAAAAGATAATCTCTACCCCCATTTAAAGCTTTCCTGATAATAATGGATGATACGCTAGCATTCCTTGTCACATACATTTATACCCTAGTCCCAAATGTTGCTCCTATTATCACATCTACTCACCAGACCAAATGTGGATCATATATTCACATCTAATCACCAGACCAAATGTCGCTCCTATTCACATCTACACACCAGATCAAATGTGTATCATATTCACATCTACACACCAGACCAAATGTGACTCATATTCTTACATCTACACCGCATAGTGCGGTGCCTATTCTCACATCTACAGCCCAGACCCGAGAGTGGCTCCTATTCTCACATCTACATTCCATAGTGTAGCTCCTATTCTCACATCTACACCCCATAGTGTGGTGCCTATTCTCATATCTACAGCCCTTACCCTAGTGTGGCTCCTATTCTCACATCTACACCCCATAGTCTGGTGCCTATTCTCACATCTAAGCCCCAGACCCGAGTGTGGCTCCTATTCTCACATCCAAGTCATGAACGTAACCCCGTTAATCACATGTACACCCCATAGTGTGTTGCCTATTCTCACATCTACAGCCCACCCGAGTGTGCCTCCTATTCTCACATATACACCCTAGACCTAAGTGTGGCTCCTATTCTCACATCCAAGTCATGAACGTAACCCCGTTAATCACATCTACACCCCAGGACACATTTTAACACCTTTACTCACATCTCCAAACAAATTCTTACTTCACGTCCTCCAGTTGTCTAAGCAACTCTGAGCCGGGCGTGGGGTAATCATTACTCTCGAGTTTTGTTAGTTTAGAATCCAAGGTTTTAAAAAACATGTTTATTGTCAAAATATACCAGTTTTATTTGAATTCTTTTCCCATGAAAATGCGCTTCCATTAATCTAAAGTTATGCACCTTTCTTTATTGTCATGGCATAACAGCAGTTAACAAAGTTTATCTTAATTTGAAAATATTTTTTTTAAAGAAATAAAAACATCAGCCCCTTTCTCACGAATCATTTAATTCCAAAATATGAACAAGTTAATTTAATAATTAATGCTCCCCGGCATCCAGATTGTTGTTTCGTTTGTTTGTTTGTTTGTTTTTGTTTTTTTTTTACACATGTAACATCACAGAATGGTTTTTAATGAATTATAACAATAAGAAAAAAATCATTAAATAATTTAAATCTTGAAAAACGACAAACAAAATAGTATATAGTTGATTTTAAGAAGGATTTTAATGTGTTCTTTGGAGTTTGCGAAGTCAGGGGATGTATCCCTTACACTACGTTTTCTTGCATGAAAATGAACTTCTACCTTTACTGCAATATAACCTTTTAAAAAAATCATGTTAAGCCTGGTACCTATTGGAATTCAGGACGTGTTAGCGCATTTTCGTATTATGTATCAGTACTTATGTTAGATATCAGAATTATGTAGTTATCAGTAATTGTGTTTAGATTTTAGACATATTTTTATGAATTTTCTTGTGTAATGAATATACCTGACATTTTTTTCTGTTTAAAAGTCATTTCTTTACATTTAAAAGAAAAATATTTTCTCTCTAATCCAACTACAAGTCACCACAAATGATGACGTAAAACTCTCTAAACTTTTACACATATTCTAATGACGTCAACTAAAAAAAAAAAACTAATTATTTTGCACCCTTTCACACCACTCTTCAATGCATGAATAATTTTGCATTCGACTTCCGGCAATGGCGGCCATTCCCTGAGTTAGTGATACCTCTCGATTCGAAATATTTTTTGGTAGTTTTAACGGGTTTTTTAAATGGATCGAGTAACTGAGTGTTGATGCACCAATGGCAGGTCAGGACATACAAAAAACATATATACATCATGGGTCTAGGACTTATGGATCCTGTGATCAGGGTGATGACAGACGGACAAAACGGGTGCAATAGCGATTTCGACATCTCGAAAATGCGCTAAAAATGTGTTTTTGCACTAAAATTTTTGGACTTGGATCCATATTTTTCCTCAAGAGTTTTTCAAGCTTTTTTTTTTTTTTTTTTTCTTTTCTGAGGTCAAGTCAACAATCTTTAGGCCGTGAGTTACTCTCAAACCAGCATCTCTTTATTTGCTTGGCGGGCAATCTAAGCTCAGCCTTGCAGCACATATGCCGCTGTGATGTAACACTGCACCCGACTTAAAATACCAGTGCATCTCGCTATGCGTACATCATTACAAGGAGTCGTACAGATTGAGCATGCCATTGGTCACAGTTAATATCGACTTAATGCAACAATATTAGCTGATCAGCAAGATCGAAGTCAGCAATGGCTAAAATATGAAAATGCAAACATTGGTTTCAGGAGATTGATTTGTGTTTGATGTTTCTGAAAAGACCCTAAAAATGAATTTTAACTAAGTTAACTTTTCATAACTTACGGACCCAAATCAAATGAATTCATACACACGAAGAGCATATTTTACAGTGAGCCGAGCAGCTTTTACAACTATCACCGGATGGACGTAACATTTTGTACACCATTATAAACAAGCATAAAACGTTTAGGTCTTATAACTAAACAATGATTTTAAAAACTAGTTCAACTTATATAAAGACAAGCAACTGCATGGTTCTAGACATTTTCAAGTCTTAGAAATACCATCTCTGTGTGATAAAACCTATCGTACCCATCATACCATCTCTGTGTGATAAAACCTATCGTACCCATCAAACCATCTCGGTGTGATAAAACCTATCGTACCCATCATACCATCTCCGTGTGATAAAACCTATCGTACCCATCATACCATCTCGGTGTGATAAAACCTATCGTACCCATCATACCATCTCAGTGTGATAAAACCTATCGTACCCATCATACCATCTCCGTGTGATAAAAACTATCGTACCCATCATACCATCTCCGTGTGATAAAACCTATCGTACCCATCATACCATCTCTGTATGATAAAATATATCGTACCCATCATACCATCTCTGTGTGATAAAACCTATCGTACCCATCAAACCATCTCTGTGTGATAAAACCTATCGTACCCATCATACCATCTCCGTGTGATAAAACCTATCGTACCCATCATACCATCTCCGTGTGATAAAACCTATCGTACCCATCATTCCATCTCTGTGTGATAAAATATATCGTACCCATCATACCATCTCGGTGTGATAAAACCTATCGCACCCATCATACCATCTCCGTGTGATAAAACCTATCGTACCCATCATACCATCTCTGTGTGATAAAACCTATCGTACCCATCATACCATCTCAGTGTGATAAAACCTATCGTACCCATCATACCATCTCGGTGTGATAAAACCTATTGTTCTTTTCATTCCATCTCGGTGTGATAAAACCTATTGTACCCATCATACAATTTCAGTGTTCCAAAACCTATTGCACCCATCACACATCTCATTTTGGCAACCCGTAACTCACCCTAAACGCCCAACCCGTATGTGTATTTTGGTTTTCTTGTGTCATTTTCGCAAACGCTGGCGGAAAAACATTTGCAAATGTTTCTCATTTTCACCCTTGTTTCTCTGATAAAACATGTGCATAAACAACGATTTAAACCGTAGTTATTTGCTTCCATTCCGGGCGTTTATTTTATTCCTCCCTTTAGCCCTATCCCTGCTGTCAGCCGTCAGTTTTTCCCGTGTTATTTTTTCCCTGCTCTTCTCTTTTCTCTGTTGTGAAAACTATATTCTTTTATTTTCCAACTTTTAAAAAAACTGTTTTTATTTGCTTATAACACCCAGCGGTTTTGCTTCTGTTATAGTTGTACGTTATATTTCCCCCCTTTTAACCACAAAAGTCTTTACACTAGTTTCCCATCTCTTGTCATCATGTTGCCCCGTGGCTAATATTTCCTACATGCAGAGGCATCGCTAGGGTTGGTGTTATTACCCGGGCGGTAGCTCATGGTGTCACCCCCTCAGAATTAAACTCAAAACTCCCCCGAGTTATTTCAGTGCCAAATAACGGGAACTTACAGAATTTTACATTTTGGTGTCACCCCCCCTGAAGGTGTCACCCGGGGCGGTCCTCCCCCAATGCCCCCGCTAGTGACGCCAGTGCCTACATGTATTTTATTTTTTATTATAGAGTAATGAAATATTAAATCATCCAATAAAAATAAAATTATAATGACCTCATAGTGTCAGTAGAACGTGTACGCCTCTGACAGCACAAAATGTTTATTTGCCATTTGAATTTGATAGCCCACAGATTCTCTTTAAAAATTCCAGGAAAATATTTTAGGAACATCAAACTAAACAAAGAAAGGTCAACATCCGGGGATTTGGGGCGGTGTCACAATTTCAAAATTCCATTTTGTTTACTACTGAACACGTTTTTCTCACACAATCTTTTCCTGTCGAGATGACGCGTTGAAAACTACCGTGAAATTGGGTCATACGGTGTACTCCAGACCGAGACCATCTGACGAATGGCGGATGAAGGATTGGAGGCAGCAGAAGATTCTTATTTTTTAAGGAGTATATTTATTTATTTATTTATTTTTATTAGTTGTGGGATCTCTAAGGGCTGATTATTTTATTGTACCGATATTCATTATAATCCTTTTTATAACTATGTTTGATTTTAGTGAAATAATATAAACGACAATCGTCTCATTAAAGTAATTTGACCCTTTTAGGAAAAATATGGATAGCTACAAGTTTAAATGTAAAACATTATTACATGTAATATCAAATTATCACATAATTGATTTAGGGGACCCCTAAAAAATTCCCGAATGAGCGATTGTCATACATACCCTACTTGAATATGCTGCAGCATTATCTATTACAAAGTCGCTCAATCTGGATGTCCCATAATACTCCTCTTCACCCAAATTTTAGCGCTTCTTTTGGCTGAAGAATGCAAAACTGTTCCAGAGTTGGCATTACCGATAACTTGTATCACAGATAATTATGACTAGTTATAGCATTACCGATAACTTGTATCACCGATAATTATGACTAGCAAAGTTACTGATAAATTTCGACAGCAAATGTCGCCAGTTTATGTAATTTAAAAAAAAAAGATTTTTATACTAGAAATAGAAAGTTTAAAGATAGGTCTTAAACACGCATTCTGACCACCACGTGGGTTTTTGTGGCCCGCCTGTAAGCTAAAAAAATGTACTATTCGTAAAATCCGAAAATTAAATATTTTGCATTAACAGTATATCTGGACTAATAAAAGGGCCCCAAATGACAAATAGCTTAGGGTCTTATAAAGTCTACATTCGGCCCTGATCATTTTATTTGCAACTGTAAAGTTAATGACCTCTACAAATCCACAATGAACTAACGAGTACAAACATTGTGCGCTATCAAAGACTGCACCGAAGATGAACCGGCTGATCTACAAACTTGATTTTTTGTTTAACTTTCTTTTGGCAACCTCTTACCTGGCCATGTCAGCAGTGACACAAGCTCCTCCCTAGTTTTAACTATCTCCAATGATAACAAACGTTGCATGCCACCTCTCCCACTGCGTGGCAGTCATAGCAAGATAAACTACAGACCCACCCGGCCCAACGACCTGCGAGTACTCACGGCTAACGACCTCACGTTCCTGCACGGCCGACTGCCGAGGTGCAAGAGATTAATTGCTTTTGTCTGTTTTAATTGTGAATTGAAAACCCGATAAGCTTTATTTTCAGCAAGCTTATCACCGATTTTATAGCTGCACATATCCGATCTAATCGGCCGTCTCGTGTGCTGAGTGGTTAAATCTTAACTGAGATTAAGCTGTTTGACTGTTTGGCATTCTTTCAGTGGTAATATCCTGTTTGCTGTAGAGGCTGTCAACCTCTTTCTATTCGTGGAATTGCCGTGGGAATTAGATGAAGAGCTTGTTTACTTTCACTTTACCCCGGAAACCTTCAAATATCCTTTATCCCTTACACCCAACGTTCTGTGGCAGGCCAAACTGGTTGGTATAGGACCCTGGTGTTCGCAGGCAGGGCTCATGAATAAGTTTACTTAAAATAACATATTTTGGAACGGTGTTATTTTCCCTCTTGGTGAAAATTCAATGATCAGGGAAGTGTGCTTTTTGAGGAGGGGACAGATTCTGAATGAAGCGCTACGCACCAAGAATTATAGTTCACAAAAAGGGATAGATCTAACATGTCTTTAAAATTAATGACAAAATTTGCTCTCGCTTTATTATTGATCATTCAAAACATTAGAACATAGCCTTCTTCTAACCTCATATTTCTCGTTGCTGTTTCTTTCTAAACAGCTGCGCAATGTACGACAGCGCCTGAGAGCCTCGCTTTGGCTTGAAGTTGTTCATCAGTGAGTTTATCCCTGAACTTTGACTTATTAAAGTTCAAGGTAGATAAGAGTTTATCACAAAGATAGGTGCTCCTAAATAAGTAAGTGCTGCTGGAAATCTCAAAAACTATCGAAGCTTCTCTTTTTTTCCACTTACCTTCCAGAATGAAGCTTTGATTTGAGTTTTGCCATCTCAAGCAGAAATAGTGCATTTTCTACATAGAGGTCCTCAAAAAATATTAAAGCAGTTACATTTTTCAAGAAGTCTGTAACCATGGGATTCAATTATCAGCATTATATTTACTACTCAGTGAAGTGTCTGGGTATGTGAGTATCCTGCATTTTGGCAGAGATTTGCCAGTAAGATCTGAACTCTCCTCATAACACATGTAGTTCTGGCCTCGTGGTTCCTTATTCAGTTTATTCAACAAGAAAAGATAAATCCATGGGCCATTCGGAAATTTAGATATAATATTTCTATTAATAGAATTCCGCCATATTATAAACATCCCTATACACTGAGCTGGCCTGATAACGCAACTACGTGTCAAATATTACGTGTGAATCTTCAGTCAAATGAGCTACCACTGACCCCTCGGTGTTGAATTTCTAAATCTGTTTTACGGGATCCGGCCAGTATATCGAAATTCATTACATTTTTAAACTCCAAAATGTGAAATCTATTTTGGACGCCAAAAATATGTTTTTGTATCCGGTGTTATGTTAAAAAGCGTTCTCCAATCCAATAATCTTTAGATGCAGAAGTTATTGCCTTATCCGTCACTCGTCACTTCCTAATGATGATAGATGTATGTATGCCGGGTGTAGAGATTATAAACATGGCGAACAGCAACAAAATATCCTTACACTGCACATGTTTTCTTGAAGATTGTCCACGTTTATCTGCTGTTTACTTCATCATTTCTCAATGGCGCAAAAAGTGCACGCTTAAAATATAAACAAGAAACATGTGTACTTAATGTTTAGTGCATTTATCAGATGTATGACTTTCTTGTATAACTTTTCTTTCTCACACATCCAGAATTAGAGATCCCGTGGTCTCAAAATATCTTTGGAAGAAAAGAAATTTGCTTGGTTTGCGTTTTTTAAAGCCATATAACAATATCTGAGATGACTATTCTTTATAATGCCTTAGTATTTCTAATTCCCCCAAAATTAATTTTAACTCACTGTTTTTGTTTGTTTTTTTTTGTTTTTTTTTTTTGGTTTTTTTTAAAAAAATTTTTTAATGTGAACGCAATTTTCCTTTGTCAAACTCTATTATCATTTTTATATTTTATATACGCTATTTTATTATTTTAAATTTATTAGTCCTGAAAATCTCTTGTGGTAAATGTGTAATTTAGTATCCCTGTTGTGCCAAGAGGAATTCTGGGAATTTCCGAGCCATTATTTCACCACTCACGTGACATGTAAATTCAAGCATCTCTGGTTTACATCTTACCGCCTGGCCTCAGATTATCTTGCCGCATTCTGGTTTCTATGGACTCTAAACCTGACATTTTCATTGGTTTGTTTTTGGCTTGCTTGCGTAAACCGAGAACATTAAAACAAAAACATTTTATGAACCCGTATATAAATGTTATATTAACAGCATTTTTCGCTGCCAAAATCTAAAATGAATTTTCAATTTAGGAAATTTAATGAACCTAATTATAGATGTCTGTGCGTGCGTACTTCTTATGTAGATAATAACAATAGTAATTATATTAAAATGCGAATAAAAGACAGTGACTTTCCATAGAAGTAAATTCAGAGCCACCATCAAAATATGACTATAACATATGTGATCTTTAAAATAAACACTGCGTTTTTTCCTGACAATATTCAAATTCAACTAAATATGTCAAAATAAAAATCTCATGTCTTGTCATTGTTGAATCACTGGAATGGGAAGAGAAATTAAATATTTGCAGGAAGCGCTGCAATTGTTCCAATGCTTTAATAGTTTCGAGATCTAAAATAGAGATACGAAAAATATTTTAGTTTAATTAACTTTAAGTATAATTATAAGCGATGGGGGGACTATATCAAAGAGTGGACCGGCATGTCATTTAGCGACTCCCAGAAGGCAGCTCAGAACCGTGGCACATGGCCTGAGATAGTGTGCAGCTCAAAATGGTGCCCCGACGATCCAGAGTCGGATTAAGGGAAAGATCAAAATTCTAAAATATTTATAAATACTCTCAAAATGTAAACAAAACATGCTTATTATTTGACAACTAATTTTTATAATAACGGCCACAAAGAAATCGGTTGTCTTGTCTTTGTATTAGAATGTGGGGACTTTCCAACTTATGCACTCCTTACCCTCCACATTCCCCAAAGTTTCACTTGCTCGTGTTATCAAAAGGTCACCTTGTGATACTTTAGAATGGAAGACAATGATTGTGGTTAAACATACTATTAGAATGGAAGACAATGATTGTGGTTAAACATACTGTTAGAATGGAAGACAAGACAATGATTGTGGTTAAATAATATTACAATGGAAGACAGTGGTTGTGGTTAAATACTATTAGAATGGAAGACAATGATTGTGGTTAAACATACTATTAGAATGGAAGACAATGATTGTGGCTACATACTATTAGAATGGAAGACAATGATTGTGGTTACATACTATTAGAATGGAAGACAATGATTGTGGTTACATACTATTAGAATGTAAGACAAGACAATGATTGTGGTTACATACTATTAGAATGGAAGACAATGATTGTGGCTACATACTATTAGAATGGTACCCTTAAAAGCCATATGTTCCAGAAAATGTGCAACCCCAGATATGCCACTCATGGAAGAACTTGATGTCGTGCACACACAGGAAGAGCTGAGCAAAGCAATTGACAGCCCAGCTTGTGGAAAAGCGCCTGGGATTTATGGAATACCACCAGAGATTCTAAAGAGAGGCAAGACAGCTTTACTCCAACCATTGCACGAGATTCTGTCCCTCTGCTGGGAACAGGGCTACATCCCCCAAGACCTAAATGATGCAATTATAGTGACACAATATAAAAACAAAGGTGATAGGAGTGATTGCAATAATTATCGCGGCATTTCACTCCTTAGTATTGTAGGAAAGACCTTTGCCCGCGTTATACTAACACGTTTACAAAGCCTAGCATCCCGCGTCCATCCAGAATCTCAGTGCGGTTTCCGCACTGGTCGGTCTACCATAGACATGGTGTTCTCCATACGACAGCTCCAGGAAAAATGCAGAGAGCAGCAGATGCCACTATACGTTGCATTTGTGGACCTTACAAAAGCCTTCGACTTGGTCAGTCGCAACGGGCTATTCCAAATACTGGCAAAAATTGGCTGTCCCCCTCACCTACTTGCCATCATCAGACAGCTCCATGAAAATATGCTTGGCACAGTGCATTTCGATGGAGCTAAGTCAGAGGCCTTCCCTGTCAGCAGCGGAGTTAAACAAGGTTGTGTACTCGCACCAACTCTCTTCGCTGATGGAGGAATTTTCAACACTGTCCGCCTCCGAGCCAAGACCAAAACGACGGATGTCCTAATTCGAGAGCTACTATTTGCGGATGATGCGGCACTAACAGCACATACAGAATCTGGTTTGCAACAACTCGTGTCAAGCTTCTCCAATGCCTGCAAAGAATTTGGTCTGCAAATCAGCTTGAAAAAGACAAACATCATGGCCCAAGACACTCGACCTCCTCCAACCATAAATATCGATAATGAAAACTTGGAGGTTGTGGACAGCTTCACCTACTTGGGATCCAAGGTCTCCAATACACTGTCCATTGAAGAAGAAATAAACAGCAGAATTGGCAAGGCAGCCGCAACAATGGCTAAACTAAATAAGCGGGTCTGGCAAAACACCAAGCTAACGGAGAAAACCAAACTGTGCGTCTATCGAGCCTGTGTCATCAGTACACTACTATATGGGAGCGAGACATGGACCACTTATACATCACAAGAGCGTAAGCTTAACAGCTTCCATTTGAGATGCTTGCGCCGCATCCTTGGTATTAAATGGCAAGAAAAAGTGCCTAATAGTGAGGTACTAACGCGTGCCAATACCCAAAGCATGTTCTCAATTCTTAGTGAAAGACGCCTGAGGTGGCTAGGACATGTCAAAAGAATGAGCCCCGGCCGCATCCCGAAGGACCTCCTATATGGTGAACTTGCTTCAGGAAAGAGGAAAACAGGTCGCCCACGCTTGCGATTTAAAGATGTCTGTCAAAGGGACATGAAAGCAGCCAAAATACATACAAGTGACTGGGAGTGTAAGGCAGAAGACCGATCTACGTGGCGCACAGTTGTCAAAGAGGGCGTCATAGTAGCCGAGGAGCGAAGAATGGAGGAGGCTGCAGACAGAAGAGCTAGGAGAAAGGCCAAAACATTTGGAAGCACAGAACTCGTGTGTAAAAACTGTGGCAAAGACTGTCACTCAAGGATAGGACTGCACAGTCACTCGAGGAAATGCAACCCAACCCAACGGTGATGCACCATCGTCTCGCGAGACGGAAGGATGCCGGATANAGAATGGAAGACAAGACAATGATTGTGGTTACATAATATTAGAATGGAAGACAAGACAATGATTGGGGTTACATAATATTAGAATGGAAGACAAGACAATGATTGTGGTTACATAATATTAGAATGGAAGACAAGATAATGATTGTGGTTACATAATATTAGAATGGAAGACAAGACAACGCCTGTGGTTACATACAATTTCTTTACGAAGTCAACACAATGAGATCGTCATTTCTTTTACTCCACAGATCTTTGCAAGGGGAGAGAAACTCCATCCACAAAAACCTGGCCGTGTGCCTGTTTGTCACTGAGATCATCTTCGTATCGGGAATAAGCCAGACCCAATACCCGGTAATTTCTTGTGTCTTTCTTTATCTAAAGTATCTATCTCACTCTAAACTTTTATTTGTTTGGTCTAAAATTTAGGTTTAGTCTGAGTTTAGTTTTTCTTCTTCATTTTTTTTAACGGAATTATCTCCCCTTTTCCCCTTTTTTCCTAACTGAAAATAGGAGCACATAAAACGAGTTCATGAGTTCTTGTACTATTTATGTAATAGAACGAGAAATAAACTACAAGTAAATTGTGGCTAGAAATAACCCCCCCCCCCTTTTCCAGTAAATTTAATACGAAGTTCACATTTAATCTGAAATCTCATCTAGCGGGTTGGTCGAATTTGATTTGTGGTCACATTTAATGGGTAGGTAACAATTGATCGGAATGTCACCAATAATTGACTAGGTCACAATTAATGCCTAAGTCAAATGTCATGATTTTTTATGTTTATTAAAAAGGATCAACTGATTCAACTATTACTCTTACTCTGATCTCACTAGGTTCTTTGTTCCGTGATTGCTGGCTTCTTGCATTATTTCTTACTGGCTGCGTTCACCTGGATGTTTCTTGAAGGCCTGCACATCATCTTTATGTTGGTACAGGTGTTTGATTCAAGTCGTTCCAGGCTGCCCTATTATTATCTCACAGGTTACGGTATGTCGCCTTTATCAAATAAAGTTTAAAATATTATTTCTTTAATTATTTTTACTTTTTCTCTCTATTTACACACGTATTTATCATTATTAGTTAGTTTATACAGGAATTTCTTTTTACTTACTTATAATTCATATTTGTTTGTCTCTATGTTCTGCAATTTCTTTTTAAACACCACATGACTTCACTGAATGAATTTATTTTTTTTTCTGCAACTTATTCATCAACCCTGTGTTACTGCACAGAAAAGAAATATAACACAAATAAGCAGGGTCAAGTGAGAAAAGTGTGGGGGTGTTAATAATTAAAATTATAAGTAATAAAAATAATTAACTCCTTCTAAAAGAACTGTGTTTTTTTTATCAAGGGGACAGTTAAAGAAGTATATAAATTAATTATTCATGAAACCAATATTACCCAAAGAAAGTCTGTACAGAAAGAACATATTGTCAACAAATTAATTTTTAAAACATGCAACTTTTACTATCATGTACATTCTATTCAAGTTTAAGTCCTTGTTATCTTTTGATAGTTATTTAATTTAAATTTATGCATGATCTATCTTTTAGTAATGATGTAAAGAAATTTTGATGTATTTTTTTCCATTGATGGAAGTTAATTTTGTTAAGTTTATCTTTTAAATTATTATTTAATGTTAAAAAGGTGTGCCAAGTCATAGCTGATATCTTTACAGATTAAATTTTGAGGTTATTTATTGATTGTTTCTGTACCATGTGTACACAAATGAACTACAATCCTTGAAGCCACTAATGTCCATCTGTTGAAGTTGTTTAATACAACTATTACTATTGAGAAGGGTTTTATACATTTGAGATATTGGCCTATGACTCATTAAATTTTATAGATTGGGGCAAATTCATCAAATGGCCTATATTAGATTAGAAGGCCCAAAAATCTTTCTCCCTACAGATTTAGTAAAGAATAGGCTGAGAAAGAATTATTCAAATAGTTATTGAAATCCATCATATTAATGTACTTGTCTGAATTTTCTACTTACTATCGTATTTGTATGATATAATTTTTACTGATGGAATTGATAAATCAGTAATACTAAAATAAACTGGCAAAATTAATATGCAATTTTTATTTTATTAAGGCGAGGAAAGGTAATTTTTCTTTTCATGTTTGCTTACAGGAATTCCCCTAATTATTGTCGGTGCATCTTGCCTCTTCAACTATAAAGGTTATGGTACAGAGAAATTGTAAGTTTACAGGACCATGACAGCATAAAACACTCTTTTAGCATTTAAGTATTTTCAGTAACTATAACCCATTAAATTTTTTTTTTCAAAACGAAAACTTAATTTTTGTTCATGTTAAGGAACATTTTGTCCCTGTGATGATCATAAGATTAAAAACTTTAATGTGTAGGCTTCGTATAATAAACATTACATCCAGCAAATGAACTCTGAAATATGCATTGCTAACTTGCAGCTGCTGGCTCTCTGTAGAGCACTACTTCATGTGGGCTGTTGCTGGGCCAGTAGCACTTATTCTTTTGGTAAGTTTTATGTCAATATTATTAATTTTATACAAAACTTAAGTAAAACAAACAAGTGGTGATATTAAATTTTTTTACATTATATCACATAGTAGAATACAAATTTTATGTGTTTATCTTTAAACAGGTGAATGCATTGTTTTTGGGCTATGCTATGAGTACTGTATGCCGCCATTCAGATTATGTTTTTAGCTCCAAGGATAAAACAACTGGAAGTGGAATCAGGTAAATATTTTATTTTTATTTTGCATCTCTATAAAAATCACTGGTTAAAGACATACAAGAGAAGCTTTTACCAATTGACGCACATTTTAGATTTTTTAAAGCTGAAATATTGCACAGGGATAAAACGTATTAAAAGTGTTAAATATATTCCAGTCAAGCACTGTATTTAATTGAGCACAGCATGTAAGGGCAGATAATTTTTCAAAAGTTAATGTTTGATCATTGGAAAGAAGAGAAAAGTAGGGGGTAACTCTCTATTCACATATATTAAACTCCCAGCTGCCTAGAGGAAATAAAAAAAAGCTGCTTGTTTCATCCTTGGACAAATCTTAAATTTCCATATTAATTCTTTTTACAGAGCTTGGGTTCAAGGCGCATTTGCTCTTGAGATTTTACTGGGTCTGACATGGACTTTGGGATACTTTATCATAAACGAAAGCAGTGTACCCTTGGCTTACATCTTTGCTATTCTGAACTCCTTGCAAGGACTTTTCATATTTCTCTTCCACTGCTTGCTCAACAAAAAGGTAATTCATAATTTTGTGCATTCATGTATTTTTAAAGATTGTTGTAAGCTCCTATTTCATAATACCTTAACCACCATATATATGTATATTGTATATATATGTTTACAGTTTAAATAGTAGACAAAAAGTGAATATTCTGTTGATATTTCTTTAACTTAAATAAATATAATATTTTCATTCGGGAACATAGCTTTTGTGGTTAAATAAATTTGTATAAATTTAATCACCTTAGGCCCAGAAAGAATATCGAAGTGTTGTGCACACTATGGTATCTCGATCCTCAAGCAGTGCTGGCAGTCACTCAACTTTGACCAAAAGAACCAATCAACACAGTCATGAGATGAATCACAGCCATCAGAGACTAACCAACACCAACAGTCATTCATTGGCTTAGCTAAAAATAAATCAATTATTCAAATAGCTAAAATATTTGATACCAGTTATAATAACACCAGTGTCAAAACAAAGGATTTTATTTTAGAAAAAAATGAATTTTTAGGGAAATTTTGAAATTTTTATTCCTGTTTTGTTTATTTCATTTCTGTATGTATCAATACTAGTCAAACTCAAATTTCCCTATTACTGGCCAAGAACAAAAAAAAAGATCCAATAATGTGATTAATTACTTAAACTATTAAACTATTGAAAAAAAAAATGCTATGAATATTATTCATGTTAAAAGATGACCAAAAATTGTGGAATAATTTCAAGCTAACATTCATTAAGATCTGGCAGCATTTCTTTAACTTATATTTGTCTTTATGTGTTTGACCAAACAACAAAAAACAACAACGTAATGACAATTAAATTAAAGAATTGATTATATGACCAAACAGAATTAACATGCCATCAACACAAAAAGTTTAGAGCTTGAATGCAATATCATTTCCTTCCTATTCCTATCAATTAGAAATAATTTGACTCGCTTTGTGTAAAACAGAGATTGGGAGTATTTATCAGTATTTATTCACACCTAGTCTTCTCCATGGTGCTCTCAGTCCTTCATGCCACTACCAGTATATGGTTATTGTATATTTTGTTTTATTTTTAATTTTAATTGCCACTTCACTTTATTAAATGTTTTAAATTATATGCCCCATTCCTATAAAAAGCATATTCTGGTGCTAATCTTCTAATGGCATAAGTTTTCATTTCTTTGATAACACAAAGTTAAGCTGTACATTTTATTCTTTGCCAACTTTTACTGTGAGTTTTCTACTACATGTATTCTATGTCTGTTTGATGTTTGTAATTCACTATATTTTAAATAATGTATAATGTCTTTTTAAAAGATAGAAACAAATTTGTAATCTAAAAATGTTACTGAAAAAGCTTTCCTTGTGAATATAATTGGGTACCAAATCTTTATTATTGGTAATAATTATTAGTGTTATTATTGTAGATTGCAATTGAAAAACTACATTTAATATAATATAGATATTGATATTTTTTTTTTACAAAAATGTTTTTACAGATTAAATAAATAATAAAGGCTCATAGATAACTTAATTAGTTGTTTTTTTGCTTTGTTATTTTTGGATAAGTTTAAAGCAAAAACTGAAATTAAAAGACTCAACTATGCAGACTAGAATAGAATTGAAAATACCAGTAACAATATATAATACTTAAATATAATGTTTCATTCCAATGCAAACTGGCTTTTTAACAATGTAATATATTAAAATACATCATTAGTAGACTATTTAGAATAAAGAGGAAACATTTTTCTGATAATATTATAGGCTAATTTTAAAACTAAATGTTCATTTTAACATTATAAATCGATTGTATTAAGATTTTTGTTTTAAACCACTGCTAAAAATGAAGCCAATATGTAGGGATATACCTGTCATGCATAATATTACAAGGCTAATGCTTAAAAACCCATTATTTTAGAAATTTTGACATTTTTAATCATTGGGAAATCCTTAACATTTTTGTCTACAATTTCCTTCAAAGATGATCATATTATGTAATTTTGTGTTAATATTTTGTTAAAATTAATACATAAATGTTACAAAATAATATCTCTTAAATAAAGTACAGAAATACATGTCAAAAGATAATGCAAAAAATAAATGCAGGACTCAAACTTAATTGACCAATCTATAGAGCGAAGTAATGTAAAAGAATTCTAGATGTTTGGTTTTGATGTTCAGGATGCTTTAATTATATTTTAAATGCTTAATTTAGATAAAATATTGAAACTAATAATAAGTCAAAGAAATTAATATATTTTGAAATTCTAATAAATATATTTTTTTTAGTAGAGCTCTAATAAGTCAATTTAAATTTGCTTCACAAAGCCTACTTTTTTTTTAAAAAATCAAGAGCAAATTAATGGTAACCAGCATTTAAAAGCAAATTTTTGTCATTAAAACTCCGGTGTTACCCTTCATTTTTGCAGAATTCTCTTTCCATCCCACAAATATTTTTTAAAAGCATACATTTTCAAAAAATCTGTATGATCTGCTTAAGAATTAGACAGCTTTAAAATCAAGTCTAAAAGGAAAAATTTTCAGAATAAGTAGAAATGTTTGAATTTGAGATGACATCAATTTTAAAAATATACACTGATTTCATTATTTTGAACACTAAATATTAACAACAAAAAACTTCACTTGAATATACAAATTTGTCTAAAGTTATTACGATTATTATTTAAAAAGAGATAAGACATTGTAAAATGAACTATATTTTAAGATTTTTTTCAACATAAAATATTCACAATAAATGAAAAACTGTGAAACTATCATATGTCATAGTCAAATAACACATATTCATGGCCAGTGATACATTATTATTAGAAATTAAAGAGCATCAAAAAGTGAAGAGTCATAGAAATTAAGTAAATATTTTTTTTTTGTATCCATTGGAATGATTTTTTTTTTTAATATTATCATACAGATTTTTTTAATGTCCTGAAAGAAGGAAAATGTTTGTTTTTTTTAAACTTCTTTGAAGTAGTTCTATATAAATGGCTTAACAATATGTCCAATTTTTTTTCCATAAAATTATTTTTATAAATGTCTCTAAAAATTGTTTTTATTAAGTTAGCAAACTAGGTCGTCACCTCCTTAAAAGGTAATACCTAATGTTGATTAGACTTCTTTTGTAGCCTTTCTGCTTTTACAGCTTAACTATGTATAGCAACTATCGGGAAGGAGAGGTTTTGAAGTATGTATAAATTAATTGCTTTCAAACAGAAGTAATTTAATATGAACAAAATTATGGCCTTCTTAGTTGCATCATTTAAACACTCCCTTGTTGAGGGTGTTGGGGTTTTTTTTTACTGTTTATTTTAAAATATCATAAATCACACCAATATGCTTAAAATCAAGCATGACATTACATTTGTATAAAAAGCAGGAGCTTAGACTTTTTTTATTACAGTTAAATAATTCAATAAGACTTACAGTTCACAAATGTTCAAAACAATAGCAAACTGCTAACATATAGAAAAATGTTAAGTACTACGTGTATATAGCTACTACATTAAGGGTACAACAATCATGTTGTCTTAACAACACTGTAACTTACATTGTAAGGTATCAGAATTTTAGTTAGAAAGAACCTAAATTTTACTGAAAAATATAAATGTCTGTTTAAATTCAATTTGCAGTAATCATAATCAACTTTTACTCGATGAAAATGGAATTGTGGAAAGTTTAAAAAGCTTCTACTTTATAAATATGGAGACCACTAATGTTAATATTATGCTTTGCTTTAGCCTAAAAATCTTTTTTTTAAGCACATCAATTGATATTTTTCTGGTTCTAATATTTTTATCTCAGGAGTTTGACAAACGCAATTAACTCATCTTATTCCCTCATTTATTTATTTTTTCAGTTAAAAAATTCTGTCTATTTTGTAAATATACTTAGTAAACAACTACATATCTTTAATTATTTTATTTCGCATGATTTTGTAATGCAGTCTTATAAACAACTTTAAACTTAACCTCCTTATGAGAATTTGCAATTAATTTTCTTTTTTGGTGCTTATTTCGTAATTGAAATGTACTTAATTAAAAAGCATAATTTGGTCAATGTTTTAGAACTTTAAAATAATTATAATTAGGGATTTGCCGGAATTTGGCTCTGGCAAATCAGAATCCATCCATTTCACAAATCGGGCTGCAGGACCTTCATAAATCTGGCAAAATCAGCTCTGGTAGGATTTTAAAAATTTGAATCCAAATTATAATGTGGACTTAGAATTTTAATCTAAATGTGTATCACCATGCGTCTTATATAAAAAAAATGATTTTGAAAAAAGCAAGAGTAAAATATTGTTTATTAGCTATCAAGTATAAAGTTAAAAAGTTATCATCTTGTACTTTTGAGAGCAGATATTTTAACTCTACAATTGTGAGACTCTTTTTTTTAACAAATGTTAAATTGTTACTAAATTTTAATTTAAAAAATATTGTTTTTTACTGTCACAATATTAATATTTTAATTAAAGCTAAATTTGTTGA
The DNA here is from genome assembly GCA_002072015.1 of Radix auricularia. Lineage (NCBI taxonomy): Eukaryota > Metazoa > Mollusca > Gastropoda > Lymnaeidae > Radix > Radix auricularia. The sequence continues at coordinate 40,999 of MUZC01002479.1, forward strand.
TGGAGATCTATGTCTTTTTTTATAACTGTTATTGTCTTGTAATTAACTTGTTTGTAAGAGCAGGAAAGATACCAGTTAAGTTGATTAGCACACCAAAAAGCTTCTTGCATGTTTTATATTTCCCTACAAAAATTTGATAAGGGGAGGAAAATTTTTATTTCATAATAAGAAATATTATACATTTTCATTGAGGTTTTCTTTCTTTTTTTTTTCATGGCTAAATCTTTGATGTGTGCCAGCTAACAAAATAATTATTCTACAAGACTGTGTCATTATTATCATATAAATTTCAATCAATGTATAATAATAATAGTAACTATTTTGCATCATATTTTTCTGCCTCAGGCGAAAAGGAAGTTTTAAGAAATTTAAATAAAATGGAAGAAATAGGTAACATAACTGTAGATGAGATAGGTATACATTCACTCCTAAAAAACTTTTAAATAAACAAAGCTACTGGCCCAGATGAATTGCCTGCCAGGTTACTAAAAGAATTAAGCAATGAACTGTCGCTAGTCCTTGTAGTTCTTTTTCAAGCCTTTCTAAACCAGGGGAAAAGTGCCCCAAGATCGGAAATTAGCCAACGTAATTCCACTCTTTAAGAAAAGTGATAAATCAGACCCCGGTAATTACAGACATGTATCACTTACTAATACCACCTGTAAATTACTAGAACACATAATATATATAGTAGAATAATTGATAACCTTGACAAATATAATGGCCTAAGAACACATCAAAATGGCTTTAGAAAAAACAGATCACGTGAAACTTAATTAATAGGTCTAATACATGAACTATCAAAAGGCTTAGACAATAATGATCAAATCTATACAATATTACTAGACGTTTCAAAAGCATTTGACAAAGTTCACCACCTTAGTTTACTTAAAAAACTTAAATTCTTTGGAATTTCGGGTCCCTTACATTCTTGGATCCAAGACTTCCATTTGGGTAGGGAGCAAACTGTAATAATTAATTGATCTAAATCTGCACCATTAAAGATTACCTTGGGAGTTCCACAAGGAACTGTGCTAGGTCCCTTACTATTTTTAATTTATATAAATGATTTACCCAACATCTCAACAGGAACAAAAGTTAGGTTATTTGCTGAAGATTATATAATATATAGAACAATTAAATCAGAACAAGATAGCAAAATTTTACAAAAAGAATTAGGTGTATTAATAAAATGAGAAACTAACAGGAGTATGTCATTCCACCCAGAAACGTGTCAAATGCTAAGAGTAACAGAGAAAAAGAAACAAATAAATTCTAAATATTTCATTCATTGAAAAGAACTAACCTAAAATAAAGATGCAAAATACTTTGGAGTCATAATAAATGAGAAACCATCATAGAATCCCCACGTAAGTGAAATTATCAAAAAATCAAACAAAACCTTAGGTTTTATAAAAATAAACTTTAACAAATGTAATAAAGATATTAAACTATAATGCTACCTCACCCTGGTGAGACCTATACAAGAATATGCATCTACTGTATGTGACCCATCCACCAAAGAAAACATTGATAAACTATAACAAATTCAAAAAAGAGCTCCAAGATTCATTACTGGATAATGTTTAAAACTCGCAAGAGTAACACTGTCATACTGATGGTCACGAGTTCGAATCCACACGAAAGTGAGGATTTGTTCTTGGGGCCTGAGGAGTCCCCGAGTCCCCCAGCTCCGAATGGGTACCTAACTAGACAATAGTTAGGCGGCTGGGGTAATGCGTGGAACCCCTATAGCCGTGGCCTGTGACCGCTGCATCAATTACCAACAGATCATCTCTCATGGTCTGTGGACGCAATTATCTTCTGCATAGAAGGAGCGTCTGTATATCTAAGATAAGATAAGGTAAAACCATTAGTTAAATCATTAAACCTTGAAACACTAGAGGATAGAAGAACCAAGAGTAAATTAGTAATTATACATAAAGCGATTAATTATAATTTAGAAATACAACACAGAGAAAATTTAATACAGCCCTCAGATAGACATGTGGATAAAAAAACGTTTCTTATTCCGTATGCAAGAACAAACACATACAAGTTTTCTTTCTTACCGTCCGGTATTCGGTCGTGGTATGGGTTGCCTGAGTAAAAACCAGGAAAGCCAACACTTTATTATTATTTAAAACTCTAATAATACTAATAAGAGTGCAGGACTAGACACAAACTATAGATAAACGTAGGACACAATAATCTTCTGTATAGAAGGAGCGTCTGTTACAGATAAGATAAGATAAGATAAGATAAGATAAGATAAGTGTCTTTAAATGTTAAGATATGATACGCGAAAGGAATCCTAAGTGTTTGCACGCGTTTGAAAAACAAAAAAAACTTAACGACTCTCAAATTATTGTTTTAAAATAATCCTTTAGTGCTTGCTTAAGTTAATAAATGTAAAATCAAATTTAAAAAAAAAGAAAGAAAAATGCTGATTCCAATATATTTGCATTGATCTTTTATCGTAAAAATTATGTAAGATTTCATATTTTAAAAACGAGACCACGAAGTCATCCTTTTAAAATAAAATGTAATGCTGCTTTCATTTATCGTAAAATATTTTATAATTATTATTTTATTTTCATTAAAACTATTTTGCTACTTAAGAAAATAGTTTGGTTTCTCTGACAGCGCTAAAACATGAAGAGAAAGTCTACAAATTTGATTCATCATTTTTTACTATATATTCTCATGTTGTCAAAGGGGTCTATTCTGGCCTGAGGGGGTATATTCTGGCCTAGGCCAGATTATACCCGGGTATATTCTGGTCAGGGGTTTAATCTGGCCTGTTACACCGGGTACTTGCCTGTAGTAGGTATATTTAGATGATTAAGTTTTCAATTCTTTTATGTGTCTATTATGCCCGAGAATGTTCTAATGGAAACATTAGAATCCTCTACGACCTCGATAAAAAGAGGTTATGGGACTAAAAAAAAACTGTAAAAGAAAACAATAAATTTAAGATTTATTTATGAACTAATACAAATAATAGTAAACGCTTTAGCTCATGCCTTCGTTGTATTTCTTATAAAAGTATGCCTCAAATTATAGTTTTAAAAATCCTGGAAAATTCTATTTAATAGGCATGTTTTTTCAAAGTTGAATTAGTTCACATTTTTTTGTTAGTTTTATCCAGCCAATGAGTACAACGAAAACATAAACTGTATACCAATTGATCGTATAAATCTTTCTCTAATTTATTCTTATAATATTTCTGCCTTCTCATCTACGAGGACCGACAGTCTCTCATAATCAAAATTTGCAATCTTCCAAGCACATAGACAGCCTACAAAAGTCCTCAAGGCATCTCTAGCCCAAGCTCTCTAGCTTTTTTCATTTATGGACATGTCTCTTGATGTCTGCAAGTTTATCTCGGTGTGATATGTCTCTGGAGAATCTCTTGCTCTATTGTCCTATGGGTTATCCACTATTACAATGCCAGGATGTTGATTTTGTCACGCAGTAAAAATCAAAAGGAAAGTCCCCAACACAGAGGTGCTGGCTCAAGCAAGCATGAGCAGCATTCCAGCCATACTAAGCCAAAGACGCCTCCGTTGGCTTGGACACGTCAAGAGAATGCAATCTTGTCGCATACCCAAGGATGTGCTATACAGCGAGCTAGCGACAGGGAAAAGGTCGGTTGGTCGGCCTTGTCTCAGATATACAGTCATATGCAGAAGAGACCTCAAAGTAGCCAACATTGATATACAAAAATGGGAAAATCTGAATGAAGATGTGACCACGTGGATCACCAAGAGCAGAGGAGCAAACTATGTAAGAAAGCAGTTGGGAAAAGAGCGAGGAGAAAGGAAAGGCAACACTGCCCCACTGCATTCGTATGTGCGACATGCAGAAGGGACCGCCCGGGTGACACCAACCCTAATGACGCCCCTGACTTCAACCACTTGGTTATTCAGTTCAGTGGCCTTTTAGCAGAACATTTTGCAGTGGGAACTTACAAATGTTCAGGATAATTTATTCATTTATTTGATTAAATTCAACCAGTTCTTTTCTTTTAGTTCTATATAGGCGTCCCTTTCTCTGATAAGCTTTGATGACGAGGAATTTTTCGCTCCAACGTGCCTCCCGTTCATTTACATCCCTTGCCCCCTCACTGCGCCGCTGTGCACGACAGCTACTAGTTTAATTTATATTTGAAGACATGCTTTACATTATTGTAACCTTTTGTGAGGTTGTGGGATAAACAAAATAAGGTGGATGGGTGTTAAAATTAGCTTAAATTACATGCCATCATGTATAATATAAAGCTTCGCTGTGCATACCTACTCCTATAGATCTCGGTGAATGATCCGAGCGGAACATTAAAATTATGGTTTGCTGATCACAATAAACTAAAGTGATTAAATTTAACAAAGTTTGAGTTTGAGGACTTTCATTTTGACTTTTTTTTATTTCGGTTGTAATACAGTCTAATAATTATATCGACAATTGTTATTACCAAGACATAACCAAATAACAATAAACATGGCGGCTGCAAGTGATGACTCGAAACTTGACTACGAACCAACGTTGCAAAATGTAATAGATCAATTGAGTTTGAAATGGATTTTTGTTGGTGGAAAAGGAGGTGTTGGAAAGACTACTACAAGGTGAACATTTATATTATTATATTTTTTTACGAACATTTATCATGTGCTATTCTCTTTAGTTAACAGTCGGTACAAAAAAAAACGGTAAGACTAAATTACTAAATAAAACTAAATAATAATTAATAACAAATACATACTAGACTAAATAAAAAAATAAGTACTGTACAATGTATTAGAATAGTGAAAGTAAACATCAATCTGAATCTGAGTCAGTAAATCTGAGTGAATTATTGTTATATTGAAGTAAGTCAGGGTATTCCTGCAGTTTCTACACTACTACTACTACTACTACTACACGGCAGTGGCCTCAGTGGCTATTGAGACGCTAGCGTCTTTATTTAATAGCCCACAGGCTATTGAGACGCAAACAAAATCATAAGCCAATGAAATTAAGTAGTCGTCCTTGACTGACATCACGCACCAAGTGGGGTAAGGGACGAGGGCATGCATTTGTGACGGTGTGTGAGAGAGTGTTAAATATTAATATGATGTCACATGTAAATTAGCAACTTAAAATAAAACTTCTACGAAAATGTTTGATAGCTTGCTATTTCTTTAAAAAACAAATTACACAAACTATTTGGGTAAGAAGACGTATATTTAAGCTTTATTTATGAACTAATACTAATAAAAGTAGACGTTTCGGCTAATGCCTTCATCAGTACAATAACATAAATAATTACTTACATAAATCTTAAAACATATTATATGATAAAAAATGAAAAGAAAGGAAAAACAAAAACAAAGAAGGACACAGAATATAGGGAAAATGAGAAAGTTAAAGTATCTAAAGTAACAGTGAAAGCCACAACGGGAAAACGATTTTGCGTATGGATGCGTACGGAGGAAGGGGGAGGGGTGTCTCCACTGAATGGGTACTTACGCACAACAAATATAATTTGCATAATACCAAGCCTAGTAACGTAAACCGCGCAGACTCTAACGGCATTTGTAACTGACTGACTGAGTCAAGACTGATATGCATTAATGTTTTATAAATTATATTTAAATGCAAACGAAATTCTGAACTTTTAAATTCAGACCAAACGGAAATGTTCACACATTGCTAAAATATATCCGTCTGATTTATATTTCCATTTCTTGAAATTAGTAGATGTTTCTCTTTCGCCCAGTGTTTCAGCCGTTAAGTTATATAAACATAACGGGATGGCGATTTCACTGCTTATATCTTTATATTTTATAAGGTTTTTCGGCGTCCATAAATGACGCCATGCGATTTTTACCCCCCTTTCCCCATTGTCACAAAACGTAAACCCCTCCTCTCCACAATATGACAACACAAAGCTCTGAAAATTTTAAAAAAAAAAAAAATTTAAAAAAATAAAATTACCACGTTTTAATTAACAATTTTGTCATAGAAATATGTAATATGTATTTAGTTCAAGTCTTCACTCTAAGTCAAATATCGTTAACACGCGTGAAGCCATTGAAAATGTAACTAAATAAATTGTGAGCAATTAAGTGGAACTTTTATTTCAAGTAGCACATTTTGATTTCTTAAACGTCGCTACACCCCCTTGTCTTACATCCTCACTATTGCGTTACCCTTCTCCGCCCCCACCCACAGGCGCGTGACGTATTGCATGGACGGCCCCTTCATGCATTGTTGAAGACAAAAAAATTAGAACTTCCTATTACTTCTATTGTATTTTTTCAATAAATTCCACATGAAAAACACACTGTTACATTTAAATATGTATTTGCTGTAAGGCAATAGAATAATTTTGTAGAAATTTTATTTAAAGTTGCGCATTTACATGTGACATCAATGTGACATCATATCTAACACACTATCACACATCGTCACAAAGGCATGACCCACTCCCTTACCCCACTTGACGCGTGTTATCAGTCAAGGACGACCCCTAATTAGGCCAACCTTAAATACTTGATTTTCATTGGCTTGTTTTGTTTGCGTCACAATAGCCTGTGGGCTATTAAGACGGTAGCGTCTCGATAGCCTGTGGGCTATTAAGACGTTAGCGTCTTAATAGCCACTGCCACTACTACACATAAATTATTATTTCGAATTATTATATTTGTATGATTAATATTGTCACTTTAGTAAAAATAAATAAAAAACTTTTAAAAATATAAATAACTAATATCTTAAATTTAAATAAATAGAGCTGATTTTTAAGTAAAAGTATAATTGTAGGATTTATTGTTAGAAATTTATGAATTTTTAAGCTTAAAGTAAACTTAAAGCCCATAAGGTTTTTGTTAAACTTCCGCCTCATTCCCGTGCCATAGCCATAAGGATTTCCTGCATTGTGATCAACTGGTTATAAAATTTTAAAAATTGTGTAAAATTTATTACCGTATATACTAGAGTATAAGCCGAGACCCCTAATTTTAACACAAAAAACTGGGAAAAAGTATTGACTCGAGTATAAGCCTAGGGTGGGAAATGCAAAATGCAGCAGCTACTGGTAAATTTCAAAAAATAATAGATACCAATAAAATTACATTAAAACACATAATATTTATTTCAAAGAGAAACAGTAAATTAGCTCTATATATATATATTTAAGGTTGTTAAGGCCGCTCGTTTTTGAGGACCGACTAACCGTTCAAAAAAGACCGGTTAACCGGTTAATCGCTCGTCCTTATATCCCTAATGTTTTGAGACCCATTTGAGAACTAACAAGAGAATGTTGTCGCCTGGCATCGTCTGATGGCATCAAAGCCCGCTTTCCCCCGCTTGCGTTCAGCTCTTTACGCATGCTCCTCACTTCAAAGCATTTTTGTTAATCCAAAAAATTAACTAAACAGTGATGGTTAATTGTCTTTTTAATATTTTATTTTGGGTACTCGTAGTTCACCGGTCTAAATAAGAGGACAGGTTCAATAGTGCGTTAAAGTTAGCAAGGTTTTTTCATTACTTAAAAAAAACCAACGCCTCGCCCCGTCCTTTGTGACATCATGTTTACCTCTCTTGTGTGTGATGCCAATCAACTCGCATATTAAAATTAATAATATAATAAAATTATAAAGCTACGATAGAGTGGAATTTATTTAAAAAAACATTATTTTTTCGATCGTCAACTCGCCAGAATAATTGAATTTTGCGACGCACATGTTCCCCCTCCCCGTTTTTTTCTGTTTAAATAGGGTTTGAGCTACACTCGGCGTACTATTACTATTACTAGTATTAATGTGGTAATCAAATGCCTTTGACTAGCAGGAAAACTGTCACTAAAAGACCGAACTCGAATTTGTGGGCCGATTAATCGCCCGGTATCTTTGCTACTGCTACGTCTTTCAAATACCTCTCGTAATATAGGTACATGTACTTCACTAAGCGGCGTGCGCCGATAAGTTTTTGAATGCCTGAACTGAAACAGACTATAAAACGGTGATCAGAAAATGCGGATAGGTCACGGGGTCATATGCTCTTATAGCTTTCTTTGTCTTTATAAGAAACAGACTATAATTAATATAAATAGAAACAGCCTCGGCCTTGACCGTTGTTGACATCTAACGCGCACTGTGTTAGTCTAGTACAGTCACCGCGACAAAGCGAGAGGGAGAGGCGTTACCGCTTGTGTTGTTTTTTTTCCACTACGTTATCGCTAGGTTTGTTGTTTTCTTTTTTGTTAGGCGGTCCTACGGTCATGAATAAAGATGACCGGCCGCTTAGTGAAGTACATGTGCCTATATTACGAGAGGTATTTGAAAGACGTAGCAAAGATATCGGGCGATTAATCGGCTGGATCTTGGTATCGCTTTAACTCACCGCGACAAAGTGAGAGGGAGAGGCGAGACGCTTTGCCGCTTGTGTTGTTTTTTCACTAGTTTTTTTCACTTCGTTAACGCTAGTTTTTGTTAGTTTGTTGTTGTTGTTTTCTTTTGGGTTACACGGTCCTACGTTCCCGAATAAAGATGACCGGTCCTGGTCTGAGGACCGGTTAACCGAATAACCGGTTAACCGTAAACAACCCTATATATATTGTTGTTAGCAAATCTCTATTCTTCTTCCGGTCTTATTCAAGAACCTCACTCTATTAATTAATTCTCACAATGACTATCAAGAGTTATTTCCCTTATTACATACAAGATTCAGCATTCTCGGGTCATTTTTTTTCACTCGAGTATAAGCCGAGGGGGTGCTTTTTCAGCACAAAAAATGTGCTGAAAAAGTCGGCTTATACTCGAGTATATACGGTATATTATTATTGTCATACTGACTTCATTTTTTAGGATAAGAATGGTTATTTTACGAATCTAAATGACCGTCTTGAGTGTAATACTAATTTTACCTGTAGTTTAGTACTATTAATTTTATAATAAAGTATAGCGAAATTGCATCTTCAAAAAAACTTGGCAAATTGAGCGATAACACTAGCGAGGGAAACTGCCACCATTGCTGGAAGTTGAAAACACACGTTTTCACACACTGAAGAGATTTTATTTTCTGCAATGGGTATAAACAATCCTCCAACATGTAGACCTACCATATTTGTGTATTATTTTCTGTTTGATTACTGAAAACTCATATGCTCCCTTGCTGTTTATTGATAGATTTGACAATTATCTGGTAAATAATTTTAATAAAATTCTGAATGCAGTTGCTGCTTGGCTGTTCAGCTGGCTAAAGTGAGAGAATCAGTACTGATCATTTCCACGGACCCGGCACACAATATTTCTGATGCCTTCAGTCAGAAATTCTCCAAAGTCCCTTCACTTGTCAAAGGGTTTGACAACTTATTCGCCATGGTAACCTAAATGTTAATTTTGACTTCAAAATATAGTAATTAATGATATCAGTGTCAGTTATAAAACTAAATAAAAATATTTTTAAAAAAGTTTTTAAGATACCACGTTTTGTGAACTAAAAAGAAGAAAATAAATTTTTTCTTGGGCTCTGTTGGAACTTCCCTTCCCCTGGGCTGAGCCAGAACTGTTTTGTTGGATGCACATTGTGGACATTTTGTACATACACACTCTTACACACCAAAATATTTTCGAACTAAAAACGTGGGGTGCATTCGGCTGAAATTTGGTCTATTAATGCTATTACATTAAACTTTTCAGTTTCAAATTCCTCCACAGTCTATATATGATACTTCATTTAATGGTCTATTAATGCTATTACATTAAACTTTTCAGTTTCAAATTCCTCCACAGTCTATATATGATACTTCATTTAATTTCAGCCGAATGCGCCCCACGTTTTTAGTTCGAAAATAATTTGGTGTGTAAGAGTGTGTATGTACAAAATGTCCACAATGTGCATCCAACAAAACAGTTCTGGCTCAGCCCAGGGGAAGGGAAGTTCCAACAGAGCCCAAGAAAAAATTTATTTTCTTCTTTTTAGTTCAAAAAACGTGGTATCTTAAAAACTTTTTAAAAAATATTTTTATTTTATACTTTTTAGTTCAAATGAAAAACGTGGTGTTTTAAAAAGCTTTTTTATATATATATTATTTATTTGTTCATGTTTGAAATTAACGGTCATACATTTTTCAAATTTCAAGAAATTTTGAGAAAATTACCAAACTTAACGAAACATTTTCCGGAAAACACAAGAAATCATTGACATTTGATTAGTTATTCCATATAAGGAAAAATAGAATTTAATTCTACTATAATTAAGTAGAATTGAGTACTATAATTAATGAAATATTAAATTGTCATGTGAATCAAGTATGCATGCAAAATTTCATCAAAATTGGATGATCAGAAGTGGTTCAAATGACATTTGATTAGTTATTCCATATAAGGAAAAATAGAATTTAATTCTACTATAATTAAGTAGAATTGAGTACTATAATTAATGAAATATTAAATTGTCATGTGAATCAAGTATGCATGCAAAATTTCATCAAAATTGGATGATCAGAAGTGGTTCAAATGACATTTGATTAGTTATTCCATATAAGGAAAAATAGAATTTAATTCTACTATAATTAAGTAGAATTGAGTACTATAATTAATGAAATATTAAATTGTCATGTGAATCAAGTATGCATGCAAAATTTCATCAAAATTGGATGATCAGAAGTGGTTCAAAAAAGGAATTCAATTTTTGCCCCGGAAAGACATCCAGACAAGAAAGCAAACTAAGAAAAACGTGGTAAAAAACAAATACATTCACTGTCATAGCAATACTAGTAATAAAAAAAAATTGATCTTGTACAATACTTCTTCAATGTTATAGATACTTATTTCATTTTTAAATACAGGAAATCGACCCCAACTTGGGTTTCTCTGAATTACCTGATGAGTATTATGAACAAGGTATTTCAAACTGTCTTAATTTGTCAATTAACCTGTTAACAAATAAACATGGTCAATTACATCTAGAACCAACTCTTCTAAAACTATTCATAACTAATCAACAACTATTTCAAACACAACCCAAGCACATTAAAAAAAACACATTTCATAAAAGAACAAAGGAAATTTTTAATTATTCATTGTTTTCTGGAGATAGAAATTCTTTTAGTTCCTGAAAAATTAGTATTCATAGGTTTAAAGTTTTTATGACAGGGATTAATTTTTTCAATGTTCATATTTTTTAATAGCATATTTTGTTTCTGTTGTGCAAACAGAAATAAGAACTATGACCTTTTTGAGTGTCTATTAAATTTAATTTAACCCCCTTCCAAAATAACTTTCATCCTGTTATTTTTAATCATTTAAAATTTTTACATTATCAACAGCTCCATTTTTTTATTTCTTGTGATTGTATAATCAACGAATTATGATTGCGACTTCTTTTTTTAAAGCTGACATGATGTCAATGGGTCGTGGGATGATACAAGAACTCTTGGGTGCTTTTCCTGGCATTGATGAAGCCATGAGCTTTGCTGAAGTGATGAGGTATGAAATTGAAAAAACTTACTTTTCTGAATTTTCAAGTATTGAGATTATAAATTATAAGTTGAATTTTATGAGTGACTTACAATGCATTAATATTTGATAATTCAATTACAGATTGGTAAAAAACATGAATTTTTCTGTGGTTGTATTTGATACTGCACCAACTGGCCACACACTGCGCCTACTCTCTTTCCCTTCAGTTGTTGAAAAAGGCTTGGGTAAATTGCTTAGGCTAAAGAACCAAATCAGTCCATTTATTTCACAGGTAATTTTTTGTTGATGAAATATTATTATTATTTTTTTTAAGATAGAAATTTTGGGTTTATTTTTCATATTTTTTTGCTTGATATTTGTTTAGTTTGCAGTGTATGGAAATTACTTTTTTCCCCTTCATATCACTATTTAACAACTTAATCATTCCGCATATCTACTCTTGTTAATAATTTACAATTAAATTATCTTTGCTTTCAGATGGCTGGAATGATGGGCATGCAAGACTTAAATGCTGACCAGATGTCAAATAAATTTGAAGAAATGTTAGCTACTATAAGACAAGTCAACACACAGTTTAAAAATGCTGTGAGTTTAATTTTTAAATTTATTTTAAAATACATTTTTAACTATGAAAATGTATTATTCAGACCTTATTTATCTCTTAATGCCCCATTACATTTTTTAATTTATTAAATCATTTAAATGCATTATTATATGTTCTGGGGCATTAAAAGTTTATCCTTTAATTTGTTAATCTTAAATATTTATTAGATTTTTAAACTGCCATACATTTGATAGGATCAGACCACATTTGTGTGTGTGTGTATAGCAGAATTTCTGTCACTGTATGAGACAGAGCGGCTGGTGCAGGAACTAACACAGTTTGGCATTGATACTCACAATATCATAGTCAATCAACTCAATATACCCAAGAAGGGAGCAAAATCTTGTTCTTTATGTGAGGCAAGACAGAAAATTCAAGCAAAATATTTGGATCAGGTAAGTCAGTAATGTACATTATTTTATTTTTACCTTGACATATGGTGTTACCAATCAATGCTCTGAATTGATCTACAATGCTATCTATGTTTTATCGTAATTTAAATGCATGATTATGTTAAAAAGCAGTTAAATTGATGAGCAGATAAATTGTTATGAAATTTAGGTACTTAACCTTAGTACTATCCTAACGGCCGATGCTTGGCCATTATCCCCCGTTCTTTGGTGTCCCGGCCAATATAAATGGCTGTTATTAAAATCGGCATTAAAAATGTGAATGATATTATTTATGTTTAGAAAGGGGAGATCCCTATCAAAATTGAATTTACTTCCTGTTTCTTTATGTTATTGTTCTTGCAACTTATCGAGTCTTATTTTGTGAAATAAAGCGAATCAAATTTTCCCCATGCATCGTTTTATTTAACATTCAAGCGCCTGTTATACATTTTTAACTATGAAAATGTATTATTCAGACCTTATTTATCTCTTAATGCCCCATTACATTTTTTAATTTATTAAATTATTTAAATGCATTATTATATGTTCTGGGGCATTAAAAGTTTATCCTTTAATTTGTTGTTATGTATAAGCGCCTCATTACCCTCAGAACACAGAAGTCACTGCCCGTTTATTTTCAGCTCTAATGTGCTTTGCTCATATACCAACGCACACGAAATAAATTATATGAATTTGGTAATTTTAAGTCAAATGCCTTTGATGTGCAGGTTCTTAGAAGGAAAACTGTCATTATAAGACCGAAATCGAATATGAGGACTGGTAAACACTTTGTTAGTAGCACTGCTAGGCGTATCTTTCCTCTTGTGATATAAATGGTAACACTTGACGGCCCTGACCATTGTTCATGTTGTGACATCGCCAAACTGTGTGATTTAGTTCTTGTACTATGCTTTGGCAACTTGGCGATTTTTTTAAAAAATCGTTCACCAGCCGAATTCCACTAACAGTGATGACATGTATTTTTATAATGTTCAAATACCAGAATATAAAGAAAACGCTTTGATGTCACTGTCGCTCATGTTTAGGCTCTGGTATTCTGGAGAAACTAAACAAAAAAATTAATTATGTGTAATAAGCCAATACTGACTAATGGAAGTTACGGTTAACCGTCCTGATTAAGTGGGACCGGTCCTGATCTGAGGACCTGTTAACAACCTTTCAATGTGTTTATTGTAATAAAAATTCATTGAATCAATTCAAAAAAGGAAGTTTGTAAAATCAATTAAATTAAATGTATTTTTGCTTTTATTTTGATTGACAGCAATTTGAAGGTAGTGAATTCACAAAATCTACATTTTTTCAAGCAAATTGCATATAATTATACATTTTCTAAAAGAGAATTGCTTCTAGTGTCTGAAAATCTTGGTTTTATGATGGTTGGAACAAATTATGGAGTGTGATGGTTGTTTGGATGAAGAAGAAGAGTACCAAAATTTTACTCACTCTGTGAAGGTTAATTTCATCATTCATAATTTTAAAAAATATTATTTATATATCAAAAGAAACATTATCCTATGCACTTTCAGGAGTTCATTTAGTATGAGATTTTGTCATTTTCAATAAGCCTGTGAAAAATGCTAAAATTGCATTATGATACAGAAAAATTTACCAAATCTACATTTTTTCAAGCACATTACATATATCTATACATTCTCTAAATGAGAAATGCTTCTAGTATCTGAAAATTTTGATTTAATGATAGTTTAAACTAGTTATTGAGTGGTTGAATGCAGACGATGAATAGCAAAATTTTACTCACTCTGTGAAGGTCAATGTTAACGTACATAATAGTAAAAGAAAAAATTTCTAAACCATAAGAAACCTCATGCAATGTACTTTCAGAAAATGTACACATGTTGGGGTCTCTAGTTCATTTACTATGGGATTTTGTCAATTTCATCAGCTCCAAAGTTATGTCTCATATTTAAAGGATTTATAGTAATAAAAAAAGGATTTTAGTCTGCCTGCTAAATTTCAGCTCGATTTGATTGCAGGAAAAAAGTTATAAAAACATGTTAAATATAGTGCGCATCGCAAAACAGACCAGTAATTACTAGCATTAACATTTACAGATCATGCATATATTTTTAAAAATCATCGTCAATAAAATACGCTCCGCGCAACACAAAATATAATAAATCATCGTCAATATAATACGCACAGTGACACTCTGGCACAAAAAATAACATCCTACATAAAGATAAGTAGAGATAATCTAAAAATTCATTTATTTAATTACTGTACATTTGATTGACCTGAAATTCTAATAGATCATTTTTGTCATTGGCACAAGTCTGCCTGCAAAATTTCAGCTTGCTAGCATACAAGGAAGTGGGCTAAAAATCTATCCAAAATTTTTTCGGCAAGCAAGTGATCAATCAAGCAGACGCCACAAGATAATTTAAATATTTCAAATTGCAGGAAAATACTGAAAAATTCACTGGACAGTTCTAGGGTTAAATACTTTGGCTATTTGGTTAACTATGACTCGATTGTTTTGTTGTTGTTTTTTTTCCACTGACTGGTTAGATACATTTTGAATAACTCCTTTGTTTGGTTTTCCTCAGATAACTGATTTATATGAAGATTTTCATGTGACAAAGCTGCCTCTGTTGCCAGAAGAAGTGCGAGGTGTAGATAAAATCAAAGAGTTTTCTGTGAATTTGTTGAATCCATATAATCCTGATTAACTATAATTGTTTTATTTCTTATATATTATTTATTGACTGGAAATTTTGTAATTTGCATTTATTTAAACTTAAGAAATTTGACATCTAGTACTGCGGTTTTATTTCTACTTCAGATTTCATTCACATGGCATTTTTCAATTCCAGTTATTACTACCAAATATGAAAAATTCATTTTATCACATATTTTTATTTCTTTTTTTTTTAAAACAACAACAAACTATTTACATCTTTAAAATTCCAAGTGATAATTTTATGGGTGAAATTGATTACAATTGTGTATATTAATTTATGAGTTCATGAAATTATTATTATTTCATTATAAGACCTTTACTAATAATATATGCATTTAATAAAATATGTTTACTGAACTCCAACTGAATTTTAATTTATTATTTTTTGTATTTTCCTCTGTGGTGCTACATCCTTGCCCTGTCTAATCACGCACTTCCACTCAGACCGTTCAATGGTGTTCAACCTTCTTGCCCTGACCTACAACAGTTGTGAGTCCTTTTCCACCTCATCCATCCTACCTTGTTATTGGTCAAACAGTTAGCCCTTTGCCTCTCAGTTTTTTTATAGTCTATCTTGCCTCCCTAAAGGTTGGCATGCTTTCTTGTTGATCTGCTGATTGCAGCCATACTTTTTTAATCATATAAACTGCTTTAGAATATGCATCTTCTATATGGGACCCATCCACCAAAGAAAACAAATTTTAAAAAGAGCTGCCAGATTCATTACTGGAGAATATTCAAAACTTACAAGAATAAAACCAATAGTGAAATCATTAAAACTTGAAACACTAGAGAATAGACAAACCAAGAGTAAAATGGTAAATATACAGAAAGCCACAAATTCTAATTTAGAAATACAACACAATGAAAACTTAATAAAACCCTCAGGCAGGCATAAGATAAAAACACTTCTTATTTCGTATGCAAGAACAAACAAATACAAATTCTTGTTATTTTCATCCAGAATTCTAGCGTGCAAAATAGTTAATCTTGAAAATATTTGTTTTGTTTCGATATTTTCACAAATATGTTTTGTGACATTACCATCTATTTTATCTAGCCTCGTTCATCACTAGACTAACTTCAATTAATGCAAACTTTTTTCATGGCGGGCCATATTCCATGCAGTAAAGATATGCAGGGTCCAGATTATGATAATAAACAAAAATGACATACGGTGAAAAGTGTTTATTGCAAAATTTTAATGTGAAAGCTGAGAGTGCGAGCATTGACTCAAGTAAAATGACGAGGTCAGGCTTAGTGGTTTTGTTTAAGAAAATATGCATTTGAGGGTCCTCACACGATTCCTGTTAAAATTCATAACTTAGTAAGTCTGCTCACACTCAGGCCAAACAAGCTGAATATTTTCTTCGAAAATGTGCGAATCTCTTGGATCTGTCTTTATCCAGCTGACGGCAAAAGTCAATGAAGTAAAGCTGTTAAGCTTCACTTTGCAACTCAATGAGATAAAGCTGTTAAGCTTCACCTTGCAACTCAATGAGGTAAAGCTGTTAAGCTTCACTTTGCAACTCAATGAGGTAAAGCTGTTAAGCTTCACTTTGCAACTCAATGAGATAAAGCTGTTAAGCTTCACTTTGCAACTCAATGAGATAAAACTGTTAAGCTTCACCTTGCAACTCAATGAGATAAAGCTGTTAAGCTTCACTTTGCAACTCAATGAGGTAAAGCTGTTAAGCTTCACTTTGCAACTCAATGAGGTAAAGCTGTTAAGCTTCACTTTGCAACTCAATGAGGTAAAGCTGTTAAGGTTCACTGTGCAACTCAATGAGATAAAGCTGTTAAGCTTCACCTTGCAACTCAATGAGCTCTAGTTGCAGAATGCCTGGATCACCATCAGATTCCACAGAGAACGAGGAAAAGAAAATATAATTTATATATTTTTGAAAATCTTTTTTTTTTAATAAAGCATATCCAATGCACTGGCTAAAAGTCCTCACTCTGTTCCTAGTGGTGCGGCGTGCGTCTCCTGGAGTCTCTCCCCTAGTTCTCCCGGTGCCTCCCCAAATATACCTTACAAACTCCGCCTCCAAAATTCATCCCATGTCTGGGGCATCAGTCTCTAATCTGTCCACCATCTAGTTCCGCTCCCTCGATTAAGACTTTGGGGGTGGGGTGACATAACCGTCTCTGGTCTCTTTAATCCAGTGGTCGGCGAACAGGGGTAACGATGAAATTTTGGGGGTAACGGAGACCAATAGGAGACATTTAAAATCCGAAATATTTTTATATTTTCTTTAAATTTTGATCAAAATCCTTTGTATCTACATATATAGTATTATAAAAGGCACAATTTATTCATAATAAACAAGATATTACTGATTATATTGGTACATCAAATATTAATAATTAACAGCAAAAATGGTCATCTCGGTATAATCTCAGCTTAACAATTATTTCTGTTTTCGGTTGATATATAAATCTTGTTTCGATATAACATATATTATATAATATAGCATACAACCTAAATTAGGTTTTAAAAACCAAGGATATAATGTCTTTGATCAACCTGTGTTTTTTCAAATTATAATTAAAACAACTTTACAGATGGCATCAAGTAGTAGAAATAGAAGGTATCAGAAGCCCACGTTTGGATTTACTCAAGTAGAAGACAAGGGAATAATGAAACCACTGTGTCTTCTCTGTTTAAAAGTACCTACTCAAGGATCTCTCAAAAAGAGTCAATTGCAAACACACCTGAACAAATTACACCCGCATCTGTCCACTAAACTAAACACATATTCTGTGAGCCTGAGATTAGCTTCATACGGCATTGGCTAATTCTTGGTCAACCTGCTCAATCTGCTGAGCAGTGTCACACTACATTGTCTTTACGTGGGACTCTTGCCTCCCGTTTCTCCCAGGCTATGTCTAGCACTGGACACGACGTCAACAGGTGTGTGACAGTCTCAGAGGCTTGGCTGCACTGGACACGACGTCAACAGGTGTGTGACAGTCTCAGAGGCTTGGCTGCAATGACGGCAGTTCGAGTCCCTGTTTTGGTCTAGCCTGTTAAAGTATGAGTTAGTTGGGAAATGCTCGGTGCGCATTTGAGTCACTAAACGCTGATGTTTACGGTTTAGACCCCACCACTGGTCTGTTCGGTTCGGCCTGGGCATGTTAGTGAAACCCCCCTGGCCGTCGTGTTGTCCGCCCACTCCTGGAACCACGTGTTCCTAAAGTGATCCAATAGCCATGTCTTTGCCCCGAGGTAAGTAACTGGGACATCAGGTTGTGGACATCTGTCTACTAAGCCGTGGGAATACTTTGTCAACTTGGAAAAGTCTTCAAACAGGAAAAAAGACTGGAAAGCGTGGACTGGTTGTTTGCTCGAAACAAGAAACCACATACTATCGGTGAAGTATGGGTTAAACCAGAAGTTTTAAAATGGCAGAGATTATGCTTGGTCTGAAAGAAGCTATGAAACTAAATTCAATACTTTTGTCAGCAATATTTGACACAGACAGCATTTCTACGTTATCCGAAAATATCCGGGAACAGGTACTTTCTTTTATAAATGCGAGTAAATTCTTTGCTATTCAACTTGGTGAGACTTCTAAAGTCAGTAGTAATGCGCAGCTTATTGCATATATTTGATACAATGATTTACAAACAATTGAAGAGGAAATGTTGTTTTGTGTTCCGCTTGAACTGCGATGTCAAGGAATTGATATATTCAATTAAGATAATGAATACTTTTAAAAACTTAATTTAAAATCGGAAAACTGTATTGCTGTGCCTGTTGATGGAGCTCCAGCTACGTTGTGTCGTGTAAGTGTTTTTTCGGCTTTTGCAATTAGCAAGAGAGAGGAATCCATAAATTGAGGTTAACCACAGTAGGATCCATCGTCAAGCTCTGCTTGTGAAACATTTGGAATCTAAACTTGAGGTTGCCATGCATGACATTATTCAGATTGTAAATTTCATTAAATGGCATGCACTGACAACACGGCTGTTTCGTGATTTATGTAAAGATGCTGAGGCTTAATATACAGACCTACTTTATCACACCGAGGTACGGTGGCTTTCACGCGGAAATGTTCTTAACAGGGTGTGGGGTCTGAAAGTGGAATTTCAAATATTTCTGGCTGGTCAAAAGTTTACGAACTATTGTTGGGTTGCACATCTCGCAGATTTAGCTGATGTTTATGAGCTTGTGTATGCGTTGAACGAAGAATAGCAGGGGGAAAATATCAGTGTAATTACAGCCAGATAAAGGATTGCAGCATTTAAATTAACACTTTCTTATTGGAAACAAAGAGCAGAAGGAAACAAGTTAGAGGTTTTCAAAGTTGGCCATGTACTTGGAATATTGTGAAAACATAACTCTTGACGACATCAAGGATACAGTTATCAGACTTCTTATGAAGCTCAAAGAACGGTTCAGTGTTTACTTTCCAGTTATTGATTCGCATCAATTCAATTGGGGTTGTAGATCCATTTGGATGTGACATTGAGGATGTACCAGATGAACCTCAAGAGTTGGCAGAAGCACTTCTTGAACTTCAGACTAATAATGAGGCACGTATTGAATTTGCTAACAAAGCAGATCTGACACAGTTTTGGATGTCAAATCCTGCACATGAGGAGACCGTCCAGACGTTTTTGTCTTTTGCATCAACGTAACTTTGAGAACAACTATTTTCCACTCTATTGAACATAAAAACTCCGCCGTTGGCGGTCCCAAGCCAGGGTGAGAGAGGATGAGGGTTGTGCGAAGGGCTAGCAACCCTTCAGGTAAAAAAGCCTTGCTACAAAAACACGAGCGAAGAAAATAATAGGAAACTCTGACCTTGGAGATGATGGATCTCGTAACAGAGAACTTATGAAGCTGGGTGGCCAAAGCCAGTCGGAAACCACCTGGCAGACATCCATCCTCTCCACTCGGACCACCACCAGCTTAGAAACATGGAACGTAAAGACCATGTTCGAAGATGGTAAAACTGCCCAAGTTGCTGCCGAAATGCGACGGTACAAACTAGCCATCTTAGGGGTAAGCGAATCCCGATGGACTGGCTCAGGCCAGATAAAACTTAACACAGAAGAACTGCTACTATATTCAGGCCAGGAAGAGGAAAATGCAGCTCACATCCAATGAGTAGCAATGATGATCTCCAGAACTGCTCAGAATGCCCTTATAGGGTGGGACGCCCCTGGTCCAAGGATAATCACGGCAAGATTTAAGACCAAAAAGCAAGATATCAATATGGATCTTCTGCATGTATACGCTCCTACCAATGACAGTAAAGAAGAGGACAAAGAGGACTTCTACACAGGCTGAGAACCATTATCCAAAAGTGTCCCAGGAGCAATGTGATTATACTGATGGGCGACCTAAATGCAAAAATTGGCAGCAGCAATAATGGATATGTAGAATGCATGGGAACACATGGCCTCGGGGAGATGAACGATAATGGTGAGAGGCTAGCAGATCTATGTGCTGCAGATGGACTGGTCATTGGCGGAAGTCTCTTCATGCATAAAAATATCCACAAGACAACATGGATATCACCAGATATGTCTACAGCTAACCAAATCGACCATATCTGTATCTGTAAAAAGTTTAGAGGATCTCTCCAGGATGTTAGGGTAAAAAGAGGGGCAGATGTGGCCTCAGACCACCTTACACTGATTGCTAGTCTAAAGCTCAAATTGAAATAGAATAGGACAAACAATGGAAGCAAGCGCCAATGTTTTAACACTATTCTTTTAAAAGAGGAACCAAAACTTAGTGTGTTCAAACTTACGTTATTCAACATATTCCAGATTTTACAATATCTAGGTAACGAAGAGACAATCGACCGAAAACTGGAGAAACATCAAAGAGATACTCACTACAACCTGTGAAGAAGTGTTGGGCCCCAAACAACAATAAATGCACAAAGAATGGATTTTGTCACGTGAAAATGCGCGGTGTGTCATGGTCAAAAGGAGGCCAAGAAAAAAGGTCACGAGTGTGTGGTCACGAGGAGAACACGGAGAGTGAAAAATGAAGAGTTGAAAGACAGAGATTGGAAGAACTAATACGTCAGTCGGACGGAGATGGATTGGCCACACCCTCAGAAAGCCTACATACAGAATTGTGAGACAAGCCCTCTCTTGGAACCCCCAGGTCAAGAGAAAAAGAGGTCAACCCAAAATGACCTGGAGAAGGGAACTGGTGACAGACTCCAAAAAGAGTGGGCACAGCTGGGGACAGATTGAGAGAGATTGGCACAGGACCGGGATGCCTGGATAGTCTTTGTTCGTGGCCTATGCCCCAGATGGGATGACAGGCAATGATGATGATGAGTGAACATAAAAACAAAGCTAAGAAATCGATTCGACCCTGAAGACAGCATCCAACTTGCCCTATGAGATAGTGAATATTTGGATGGAATTGTGTCAAGAATGAAACAACATAATTAAAAACAACAACTAATCAGCATTGAGATTTCAAGAAAAAATCCTCTGCATTTTAAGATTAAAATTGATGACATCAATTTATATCAAACGTATAATTTATGTTATTATTTAAATTAAAATAGTATTTATCCGACTTTATTGCATTACATCACGTGATGTCTAGAATGGCCCGTGAAAACAAATATATATATTTGATTCTTATCCTTTATAATTGCATCTTAGGCAAAATCCTTTTTAGGTCATATTTAAACATTTGTCAAGGATCTAAAACTCAACAGATGCGAATTCGGCTTGTGCTTATCCCTAGAGTGCCCAGAACCTCGTCCGAAAAGCCCAGTGGTGTGGGCAGGACCTTGCGCCTTCGTGGGTAACGGCAACTTAAATGTTACATTTTGGGGTAAAAAAGAAAAGATCGATGACCCCTGCTTTAATCTAAGAACCAGTTTTCGTTGGACATTCGCAAACATTCCCTCGTCAGCTGGTTCGCGTGGCTGACCTTTGATTTAACTGATTACGGGTCGTTATTGACGTCCGTCATCTACTACAAACCTTTCAGACTTATCTTATCTTAGACTATATACACAGACGCTCCTTCCATGCAGAAGATACTTGCGTACTCGGACCATGACGGATTCCACTCATTGCCCAGTCGCGTAACTAGTGTTAGGTACCCATTCAAAGCTGGGTGTCTCAGGGACGCCCTAGTCAACGGGAATAAATCATAGCCTTTACATGGATTCGAACCCGTGACCATCGGTACACCAGTCGAGCGCGCTGCCACTCATCCACAGTGTCCGGTCAACTAACCATCTGCACGCGCCTCCGTTCTGTAACCGTCGGCCCACGCCACCACCTCAAAGGACCAGCCTATTTAAGTGCTAATTAATCGCCCCTGATTCTCCACAATATATATTTTTAAAACCCGTGAAAACCAAAAATTTTTACTCTGAATCTTTTATATAATAATATGCGAGACATAACTAAAGAGTATGCTCAGTATAATACGCAGAGCGCGACAGATAAGTAAGCATCATAAACATTTACAAATCGGGAAAATATAAAAGTATATTATAATACGGTATATTCAATATAATACTTTCTTTTCATTTTACTATGTTTTAAGTTTAACACATTTAAACATTATTTTATCACTTTTGTAAAATTTATGCCTACTGTAATATTTTTTATTGTACTGATGATTTGGTGCAGGCATTAGTCTATCATTGCCTAAACTGCCCTGCCTAAACGTTTGCTGTGGCTGTAGTGTTAGTTAAATAACAATAACAAAGCTCAAATTTTTGTTTTGTTTTCTTACACACTTTGTGTATTTTTTAATTTTATTTAAAAGCTTTATCGCAGTTCTATTCTATTTTATATATTAATATTAGTAGGAAAATATTGAATAAATTTAACAATATAAGGCTTATTTTACAAATGTAACAAAGATATAAAACTAAAATGCTATCTCACCCAGGTGAGACCTATACTAGAATATGCATCTTCAGTATGGGACCCATCCACCAAAGAAAATATTGATAAGTTAGAACAAATCCAAAAAAGAGCTGCCAGATTCATTACTGGAGAATACTCAAAACTGACAAGAGTAACACCATTAGTTAAATCATTAAACCTTGAAACACTAGAGGATAGAAGAACCAAGAGTAAATTAGTAATTATACATAAGGCAATTAATTCTAATTTAGAAATACAACACGAAGATAACCTAATGTCTCAAATAGACATAAAGACAAAAACACCTTTCTTATTCCATATGCAAGAACAAACACATACAAGTTTTCTTTCTTTCCGTCCGGTATTCGGGCGTGGAATGGGTTGCCTGAAGAAACCAGGAAAGCCACCACTTTATCATCTTTTAAAACTCTAGTAAGAATACAGGACTAAACACAAACCATAGAAATACGTAGGACGCAATAATCTTCTGTACAGAAGGAGCGTCTGTAGCATATAAGATAAGATAAGATATTTATATAATCATATGAAGTAGTTAATAAATACTCCATTCTGGTGTAAAGTCAACTTTATCACCGGCTGTCTTAAAAAATGGCGGCATGCATGGGCAATATTTTTTAAAAGTCCACAGGAAATTTTTTAAAAGAGAAACAACAAACACATTCAAAATATTTGGCGTGCATAAGGCAAAGGTAACATGCTGTTAAAGAGAACGTGACTACCGAGAACCTAATTTGATATATTTTTAGGAACTCGCCGATGCCAAATAAAAAAAATTTGGTGTTTGTTTTGGCTTTGGCTTGGACACTCTCACTGTCACTCAGTCTCTGTCACTGTTCACACTCATACTGTTCAGTGACAGTTTCAGTCCGTGTAAAGTTAAAGAGTAGTAAAAACACTTTCTTTGGTAAAATAAAGCTAAAGGGACCATAACTTTTGAGTCTGGTAATTAAATAATCTAATATACATTATTATACAGACCGGCCTATTCCTATTAATAAAGGATGTGGCTAGCGCTACGACAATTTTGTCGTAGCAGCAGACGACCCGGTCGGATGTTCCTAGAGTTATGACATGTCGTAGCGAACCGGTCGGATGTTGCTAGCGTTATGACATGTCGTAAAAAAAAACCTTGCGATAATGTAGTGAAAAAAACAACACAAGCTGTAACTGTAACGCGCCTCTCCCTCTCGCTTTGTCGCGGTGAGTAAAAGCGATACCAAGATCCAGCTGGTTATTTGTCGAGCCACTGTGACTGTATGAGAGCTAACACATTGCATGTTTGATGTCAACACTCTGCGTACTATTACTACTATTAATGTGGTAATCAAATGCCTATGACTGGCAGGAAAACTGTCACTAAAAGACCGAACTCGAATTTGTGGGCAGATTAATCGCCCAGTATCTTTGCTACATCTTTCAAATACCTCTCGTAATATAGGTACATCTACTTCGTGCTGCTGTTTGTGTCCGTTTTCTCAGCACCCCCCTCCCCCCTCTCTTTGCACTTTTTATGACGAGCAAGTCATTCCTCCTTTGTCTAACAATGGCTTCAAATCCCGCATCCCCCGCTTGCGTTCAGCACTTTTTTGCGTTGCCTTCAATTCAGAGAATGTTACAAAAATATCTTCCAAACACTAAGTAACAGTAACAGTGATGGTTTATAGTCATTTTTTAAACTCACGCCTCAGCTTTTTAGTTGATGATGCCGACTGAGTGTCAACTCACGAATCAAAAGAAGAAAAAAAAAAGGTAGTATTAGCATAATTAAATACAGCTTTAGTGGCTTTAGTCGTTACTGTAAGTCGGCACATATCACATTTTTACGACTGTCGTAGCAGCAGACGACCCGGTCGGATGTTGCTAGCGTTACGACATGTCTAAAATCTAAATATTTTTATTGTAACAGATTTAATCAACGTATCTGCTTTTCAGAATAAAAATAAAAATTATCAGCTTACTCATTATGATTTTTAAAAAAATAATTATAATAAATGAAATTTAAAAAAAAAACATCAATAGTATTATATCATTTGAGAAGCAATTGTACTATCATTTGATCTAGCGAAGCTGCTGAGAGAGTGTAATTTTTTAATTTATAACTGTTTTTCATTTAATGGTTCAATCTAGATTTTTAAAAATCCTTTAAAATTCATTAATAAGCTTATCTAGTGATCATGATATTTCATTATGAGAATTATAGTTTAGTATTTAAGTATTAGTAATAGCATAATTGAAATGCAGAAAATTGTTTACGACTTGTCGTAACGGCAGAAAACCCGGGCGGATGTTGCTGGCGTTAAGACATGTCGTAGCACCAGCCACATCCGCGCGGGTTGTCTGCCGTTACTTTTTCGTAGCAGTAGACACTCCGTTTAATAAATTACGGAGTGTCTACTGCTACGACAAGGTAACAACAGACAACCCGTGGCCGTGCGGATGTGGCTGGTGCTACGACATGTGGTAACACCAGCAACATCCGCGCGGGTTGTCTGCCGTTACGACAAGTTACGACATGTCGTAAACAATTTTCTGTATTTCAATTATGCTATTAAGGTAATACTATTACTGATACTTAAATACTAAACTATAGTTAATATTTCTCATAATGAAATATCATGGTCACTAGATGAGCTTATTAATGAAATGTAAAGGTATTTTAAAAAATCATGTTAAGCCTGTTCCCTTTTGGAACTCAGGACGTGTTAGCGCATTTTCGTATTATGTATCAGTACTTATGTTAGATATCAGCATTATGTAGTTATCAGTAATTGTGTTTAGATTTTAGACATATTTTTATGAATTTTTTTGTGTAATGAATATACCTGACATTTTTTTAATTTAAAAGTAATTTCTTTACATTTTAAAAAATTTTATTTTCTCTTTTATCTAACTACAAGTCACCACAAATGATGACGTAAAACTCTCTAAACTTTTACACATATTCTAATGACGTCAACAAAAAAAAACCAACAAACAACTAATTCTTTTGCACGCCTTCGCACCACTCTTGAATGCTAGTTAAATTATGTATTCGACTTCCGGCAATGACGGCCGTTCCCTGTGACAGTGTTACCTCTCGATTCGCAAAGTTTTTTGGTAGTTTTAACGGGGTTTTTTAACGGATCGAGTAACTGAGTGTTGATGCACAAATGGCAGGTCAGGACATACAAAAAACATATATACATCATGGGTCTAGGACTTATGGATGCTGTGATCAAAGGTGATGACAGACGGACGGACAAAACGGGTGCAATAGCGCATTCGACTTCTCGAAAATGCGCTAAAAATCTACATTGAGCCATTAAATGAAAAACAGTTATAAATTAAAAAAATTATACTTTCTCATCAGCTTTGCTAGATCAAGTGATAGTGCGGTTGCTTCAAAACTGATATGACTATGACACTAATGTTTTTTGTTTTTTTTTACATTTCATTTATTATTATTTAAAAAAATAGAAGTCATAATGAGTATGCTGAGTATTGTAAATTTCTGCTGTCAGTTGGTGCACATATACCTTTTGTTGTTAGCAAACATGTATGTACAATTTTAAAGCATGCCGTTAGCTTCATCAAACAAATAACGGCAATGCTGTTGTGTTAAAAAAAAACCCCAAAAACACGTGCATGAACATTATCATTTATTAACGCTAGTGATTGGATGATACCAAAATCATAGGCTGCTTACTGTAAACAAGGCTCCCCAGATTTTAAAATATATAACAGACTACAGACAGTTTACCCACCCCCACTCTCAATCTCCCACACCCTTGTTGTTGGTTAGTCCTATTAGCATCAAGTTACCCAAGGAATTGTAAGCTGAGGGGATCGTATGGAATAATAAAATGTACCGTGTGCAAACTTGTTGTCATTAGCAACCTTTCATCCTTCAACCTCATTTTGACCATTACTGTACTACTGCTTTGTTCTCATTGTTTCATTCATAACAAGTGGCGTGTGCAATAGCCATTTAACTATTGGTTAGAATTAATTAAAATATGTCAAAGTTGAAGGTTCAAAAGGAGACTTAATTTATTTGTGTACGTTTATTTAGAGAAGAGTTCGTTTTGTCATAAGTCATATATAGGTCACGATTCACCATTATTTGTGTAGCTTGTAAGGAAAATCAAGCAAGTGGCTTCGAAGGCACAGTATGGCTCAATTTGGGAATCACAGCAAAACGGCGATATATTTAAACTTAAACAGTCTTTTAAAACGAACGGTCTTAACAACCTTAAGAAAGAGTGAAGAAATAGGGTCCCGATATTCCGATACGTTTCTGATTAATCGTCCCATCACTAATTAACGCACAACATGTACATAAAGAAATTTCAAGCGCATGTTAATATTTTGCGGCCATATTGGTTTTCGCTTTAACTCGATCATCTGTTATGTCGATGCCATTTTTCATACCCCAACGCCGTCGACTTAAGCGGTTTCGACTGTATTTAGATTTTAGACTAGTCGTAACACAGCCAATCCACATATGCTTGGCTAGAGTTACGACATCTGGTGAGGTCATCTGCTGCTATGACAGTCTTAAAAATGTGTTATGTGCTTGCTTACAGTTACGACTAAAGCTGTATTTAATTATTAATTATGCTAATACTATTATTATTTTTTTCTTTTGATTCGTGAGTTGACACTCAGTGGGCATCACCAACGAAAATGGTGAGGCGTGAGTTTAAAAAATGACTATAAACTAAGGTTGTTAAGACCGCTCGTTTTTGAGGACCAGCTAACCATTCAAAAAAGACCGGTTAACCACTCGTCCTTATATCCCTAATGTTTTGATAACTATTAAGAGAATGTTGTCGCCTCGCGTCGTCTGATGGCATCAAAGCCCGCTTCCCCCCCCCCTCCCGATTGCGTTCAGCTCTTTCCGCATTGCCCTCAATTCATAGCATTGCATTCCTTTTTAATCCAAAAAATTAACTAAACAGTGATGGTTAATTGTCTTTTTTATATTTTATTTTGAGGACTCGTAGTTCACCGGTCTAAATAAGAGGACAGGTTCAATCGTTCGTTAATGTTAGCGAGGTATTTTTCATTAGTTTCAAAAACCAACGCCTCGCCCCGTCCGTTTTGACGTCATGTTTACCTCTCTTGTGTGTGTTGCCGGTCAACTCGTCAACTCGCGTATTAAAATTAATATTATAATAAAATTATAAAGCTATGGAGTAAACGATGATAAAATTGGAATTTATTTTAAAAAACATTATTTTTTAATCATCAACTCGCCAGAATAATTGAATTTTGCGATGCACACGTTCTCCCTCCCCGTTTTTTTTGTTCAAATAGGGTTTGAGTTACAGTCGGCGTACTATTAATGTGGTAATCAAATGCCTTTGACTAGCAGGAAAACTGTCACTATAAGACCGAACTCGAATTTGTGGGCCGATTAATCGCCCGGTATCTTTGCTACGTCTTTCAAATGCCTCTCGTAATATAGGGACATGTACTTCACTGAGCGGCGTGCGCCGATAAGTTTTTGAATGCCTGAACTGAAACAGACTATAAACCGCTGATCAGAAAATGCGGATAGGTCACGGGGTCATATGCTTTTATAGCTTTCTTTGTCTTTATAAGAAACACACTATAATTAATAAAAATAGAAACAGTTTCGGCCTTGACCGTTGTTGACATCAAACGTCACTGTGTTAGATCTCGTCACAGTCGCTCACCAGCTAATCAACTGGATTTTGGTATCGCTTTTACTCACCGCGACAAAGCGAGAGGGAGAGGCGTGAGGCGCGTTATCGCGTGTTGTTTGTTTTCACTAGTTTTTTTTTTTACTACGTTAGGTTTTTTGGGGGGTTTTTTGGGGTTACACGGTCCTACAGTAGGCGGTTAACCGTTAGCAAGCTTAATTCTGAAATTATTATGGGAGAGGGGGTGAGTTGAGTCTCTATCGTATTAGTACTATGTATTTTTTTATTACTAAGGTGCATGCGCTCATCGCATACGCATCAGTCTACAGCTGAATCCCGCTAGTGCTATTAGTTGTGAACTTCAGTGAAGCCAGGCTATAACGCGTCAGTCATGTACGCACGCTTACAGCTAGGAGACTGAAAGCTTGAATGCCAACCTACTTGTCAGCTGGACCGTGGTATCGCTTTTACTCACTGTGACTAAGCGAGAGGGAGAGGCAAGAAGCGCGTTACCGCTTGTGTTGTTTTGGTTTTTTTTACTAACTTACCGCTAGTTTATTTGTTTGGGTTTTTTTCCTCTTTGGTTAAGCGGTCCTACGGTCCTCAATAAAGAGGACCGATCCTTATCTGAGGACAGGTTAACCGGCTAACCGGTTAACCGTTAACAACCTTACTATAAACCATGACTGTTACTATAATTATTAAGGTTGTTAAGACCGCTCGTTTTTGAGGACCGGTTAACCATTAAAAAAAGACCGGTTAACCGCTCGTCCTTATATCCCTAATGTTTTGAGACCCATTTGAGAACTAACAAGAGAATGTTGTCGCCTGGCATCGTCTGATGGCATCAAAGCCCGCTTCCCCCC
>MUZC01002479.1:71367-141461 GCA_002072015.1 Radix auricularia
GGGGGGGGGGGGGGGGGTTACACGGTTTTATGGTAGGCGGTTAACCGTTAGCAAGCTTAATTCTGAAATTATTATGGGGGAGGGGGTGAGTTGAGTCTCTATCGTATTAGTACCATGTATTTTTTTTATTACTAAGGTGCATGCGCTCATGGCATACGCATCAGTCTACAGCTGAATCCCGCTAGTGCTATTAGTTGTGAACTTCAGTGAAGCCAGGCTATAACGCGTCAGTCATGTACGCACGCTTACAGCTAGGAGACTGAAGGCTTGAATGCCAACATACTTGTCAGCTGGACCGTGGTATCGCATTTACTCACTGTGACAAAGCGAGAGGGAGAGGCACGATATCGCTTGTGTTGTTGTTTTTTTTACTACGTTACCGCTAGTTTATTTGTTTGGGTTTTTCTTCTTTGGTTAAGCGGTCCTACGGTCCTCAATAAAGAGGACCGATCCTGATCTGAGGACCGGTTAACCGAAAGACCGGTTAACCGTTAACAACCCTAATAATTATTTAGAATATATTTTTGAAAAATTCTCTGAATTGAAGTTGAAGCATAAGTTTCAAAAACCAACGCCTCGCCCCGTCCTTTGTGACGTCATGTTTACCTCTCTTGTGTGTGATGCCGATAGACTCGCATATTAAAATTAATAATATAATAAAATTATAAAGCTACGATAGAATGGGATTTATTTTAAAAAACATTATTTTTCGATCGTCAACTCGCCAGAATAATTGAATTTTGCCACGCACATGTTCCCCCTCCCCGTTTTTCTGTTCAAATAGGGTTTGAGCTACACTCGGCGTACTATTACTAGTATTAATGTGGTAATCAAATGCCTTTGACTAGCAGGAAAACTGTCACTAAAAGACCGAACTCGAATTTGTGGGCCGATTAATCGCCCGGTATCTTTGCTACGTCTTTCAAATACCTCATACACATATTATCATATATTTTTTCAAAGCGAAGTTTAATTTTCTTGTGAGAACTTACAATTTTTATCTATTAGTTTAATGAATGCATTAACATTAATATATTTGGTATTTTAGTTATTACAATTATTATTACAGCATAAATGTGTAAGTCTTGTTAATTTCTTAGGCATTTTTAAGTCGGCTCTCTATATGACTATGATTTTTATACATTATCTGGTCAAGATACATCCATTTTGTTTATCTAGGATACTGTTTAATACCAGATTTTTTTAACCATGCTAAAATAAATTTACTGACTGAACTGACTAATTATATTTTTCAAAAAGTATGATTATTCCTCTATTTTCATATTCTTAGAAAATCAACAAATATTTCGTAACTAGATGTTTGATTCTTATTTTGTTTGTTTGTAAGTGAGAAAATGTCATTTTGCATCTTACTGTGGCAACCCGGCAAGTATGGTGATAAATAAACTTTATGGTTGAGTTACATTCGAAATATTTATTTTTGAGAGCCGAAAACATGCCCTAGAAATTAATAAGACTTACAAAGTAGCAATGTAATAGTTAAAATAAACATTTAAAATAATGAATGCATTTAATAAATTAAAAACGTAAGTTCTCTCGAGAAATATTAATTTTCACTGTGAAATAATATATGTGTAGAAACTGCAGGATTACCACCTATTATAAATGAAAATTAATTGATAACGTGGACCATGAGGGAAAAACCTGTATGCCCACATCTTTTATAGGAAGACCAGTTTGAGCTGAATGGTCCATAATAGTATTTTAAATAATAATAATAATAGTCCATATTTTCATGAGTTATTACTATTAGTCATTTTTACACATTTGTTGGGTCGGTAATTCGCTAATGCACCACATCAGCGTTCATATTGCAAAATTCCAGTTTCATGTTCTATTGACACAAGTTTGTGTACTCTCCACACTTTTTATTATGTAAGAATTTACGATTGAAATATAGCTCAAAGTGCCTATAGATAATTTTAGAAAGTTAAAAATAATAGATACAAAGTAATGACCATGATTTTTATTTAAACAGTTTTTTTTTTCATTGACATTGTTTTGTAAATTAAATTGCTTGTAAATTCCCCTGAAAATTGTGTGCAGTTAAAAATATTTAAAAAATAAGTAAAAGTTGTAGAGAAAATGGGGCAGATATTTAAATAAAAAGTATAAAACAGACTATAAACCGGTAACCTGTCAATTCCAATAGGTCATATGTTTATTAGGGCTGTCAATTTTTTGAAAAATGCTGCCCGGGTACCCGTCAAAATTTGGAACGGGTACCCGGGTTACCTGTTCAAAACATCGCATAATTTTCACCGTCATACAGCTATACTATGCAACCGAGCCACCTTCCATGCCCCTCATTTCTCAGTAACCACACGGCCGACGTCTAAAAGTGATGTCACGTGATTTTGGCTGATTTATACCCCCCATCCTCTCCGCCATTGTCGCAAAAACTTAGAACCCCCTTAGAACACAGATTTACAGCCGCGCCCCCTCCCCCATAATAGCTGTACCTCCTTATTGAAAATGAGCATTTGTGAAATAACTTTATTGTCACTTAAGTTTGTATTTAATGTGAAGTTGAACTCTATTAAATCGATACACGTGTAAATTCATGTAAATCGTCAATAAATAAATTGTAAGCATTCAAGTTTTTAAGTGGAATTTTCATTTTAAGTTGCACGTTTTTATGTGATTTCACATTTCTAAAACACACCCCCCTTTCGTCACAAATGTATGATCGCCTTCTCCGTAGGTGCTAAATGTCATTTTATTTTATTAGACTTTTAGTAACCAATTTATTGACTTAAAAAAAATTACAAATTTTGGTGTATTATCTTTTTTAAAAAAAATAAGGCACTCGTGGGAACAAACATGCAAAACTCAATCGAATGTGGGGGAGGGGGGAGATAAACAACGTCTACAATCGGAAATCCTATGTCGGCTTATTTCAAAGTAACTTTAATGTTTAAAGCAGGGATGTTTTTATTAACAATACCAAACACGGCCTCATTCATTTCTATGCAGTCCCGCCCCAATGCCGACAACTTACCCATTTGAAATTGTTAGTAACTGATTAATTTATTAACTTTAAATACAGACAACCTTGTACATCAGTTTTTCTAGGTCAACACGTGTTAATTCACACAAGAAGCACAAGCGAATGCAAGGGGTGTGGGATATATGAATGAAGGGAGGAGAGGGGGGGTAGATAAACAACATTAGCTAGTATCAATCGGCGTATTTCAAAGCAAAGTTACTGTCACAGAAGGGATTTTTTTTTTTACTAACAAACGCAGCTTTTATCTCTACCATTATTTTTGCTGAGGACTTTTATTTTCCTTATCTATATGATTCTTTTAAAGCGCCAAAACCTTTTTGTGTTTGCGATTTCTGTTTCACGTTGAGAGAAAAAGATGTATCAAAGTACATTTCCCGTTGACAGATATTTCTCCTTAGATATAATTTACTGCATTTATTTCAAACATTTTCTTTTGAAAAATTATTTTGCAAAAAAAAAAGAAGAAGAAGCCGAATGGGAGCCAAAGTTTGGCCTACGTTAATATAGACATTAAAGTTACATTTTCACGGGTACCCGGACGGAATTTTACTACCCGGGTAATCTGATGGCAACGGGTACCAGGGTCCCGGGTACCCGTTGACAGGCCTAATGTTTATATGTTTTTTTGTAATTATATAAGTAAATAAGTAATTCTTATGAAACGGAAAATCAACACTATGTTGCCCATATTTTGCACACATGCACATAATGTAATTGAACAATTCAAACGCTTGTAAAAAAATTAATAAAAAAAATCAAATTTTACAAAAAATAGACAGATGACTTGGTGTTTTTGGACTATTTTTTCTTTTTTTAACAAGTTTTAAAATTCAGAGAAATGAGATTTAAATTAATGTCTTACATTTTTTTTACTCAATTAAGTGTCACCATGATGTCATTAGTGACCCCCGGACTTCCCCAACCGACACTACAAGATAATTTAGACTATGCTGGGCGTGAGCTGGATAAGCATATGCAAGATGACCGTTCTTATATGGATTTGGTTGATCTTTTAAATATAACTTCAGAAAGTGAGTATGCAAAAAAGTGTATAAAAATATTATATTAAGAAATTATTCATTAAATAAATATAACAAGTGATAAAAAAGCTGATTTATTATTTGAAAGGTAAAAAAAAACACCCAATTTTTTATGCATTTATTTCTAATTTATTTGTTAAAAAATGTTTCAGATCATTCAAGCCTGAGTGGATTGTATAATCATGATTATCCCAGTCTTTCTGATGCTGGTGTTTACTTGGATTCACTTGCTGAAATTACAGTGGAAAAAAAAGTTCCACTTCCACCAGAATTAGTTGAACAATTTGGGCGTATGTTTTTAATAATATTTTATCTTCTAACATTATTTTATAAATATTCATCTTTGTATTTAAGAAAAATGTGATTTAGCAGTTGCAAATAATGTTCATTAAGATTGGATACTTTCAAATTAAGTTAACCAATTCGGAAACAAAAAGAAGGGGAATTTAATTTTTTTGTTTCTGAAATACTACCTATTAAAATATTGATTTATCATTTTAATAAATATGCGAGAGAGCCCTTGGCTTTATTTAAAATTTTTGTTTTTAAAAATTATTCCAGGCATGCAGTGCAACAGCATGATGGGTCTCTTCCCAGAAATAGAGCGAGCTTGGTTAACTGTTGACAATGATATTTTTGTCTGGAAATATGAAGATGGGTAAGGTTTATTTATATACCGTATATACTCGAGTATAAGCCGACTTTTTCAGCACATTTTTTGTGCTGAAAAAGCACCCCCTCGGCTTATACTCGAGTGAAAAAAAAAAAGACCCCAGAATGCTGAATCTTATATGTAATAAGGGAAATAACTCTTGATAGTCATTGTGAGAATTAATTAATAGAGTGAGGTTCTTGAATAAGACCGGAAGAAGAATAAAGATTAGCTAACAACAATATATATATAGAGCTAATTTACTGTTTCTCTTTGAAATAAATATTATGTGTTTTAATGTGATTTTATTCGTATCTATTATTTTTGAAATTTACCAGTAGCTGCTGCATTTCACATTTCCCACCATCGGCTTATACTCGAGTCAATACTTTTTCCCAGTTTTTTGTGGTAAAATTAGGGGTCTCGGCTTATACTCGGGTCGGCTTATACTCGAGTATATACGGTAGCTTAACATTTAATTTGACAAAGTACAGTTATGAGCGCCTTGTCTCTATTATCAAAGCGCATTAAAGCACGCCTCGAATAGTGCTTTCTTTAGTCATGAAATCATAGAAAGTAGAAACTCTTCTTTTAGAGAGAGAAACTTTAGTCGACTTCCAGAAATGGTGATGGTCACCTTTGCTAGTGATTTCACTCGGTTCATTTTTTTTTTTTTTCTTTAAGGTGCTATTTTGGTATACTTTTTTGTTAAAAAATAATAGTTATAAACTACAGGTAAGAATAGTATTAAACTCAAGGTGGTCTTTAGGATGCGTAAAATAACCATTCCTATCCTAAAAAATGAAGTAAATACGACAATAATAATAAAAAATACATTTTCAGCAATTAAAAAAATTTCATAAATAGTTGATCACAATAAACGGGAAATCCTTTCAGGACTGAGGGAGAAGTTTCAAAAACCTTTAATGGGGCTTTAAATGTTAATGTCATTGCTGCTTTTGTTATAATAATAAGATTTTTTTTTTTTAGCCATTGTATACTCAAGTCTTCAAATATTTTAAATTTTCATTTTCTGTTATGTAGTTCTGACTTGGCATATTTTGATGGATTGTTGGAAGCAATACTTAGTGCTGCCCTCCTGAAACCTAAGCCAGGTATATATTATGCTAATTTCATAACAGTAATGCATAGAAATTTTGATTATTTTATATTATATCCAAATTGTTGGTATTTTTGGGGGAAAAAAACACAAAAAAACTTTCTTGTTAAACTTACATATATACTTGTTCTAAAGTCAATGTTCTGCATATACAATGAATATCAGTGTTGTTATTGTAGATCATCAAAGTCCGTTTCTACGTTTATTCAAGATTTGACTACTCTTCCAGAAGCTATAAAATATTATTTAACATCTGTGCTTACCTTATTTAATAATTTTATTTATTTTTGTGAATGTTTTAATAATTTTTATTACAAATTTTGTTTTCAAAAACAAATATTAATGTATGTGCTTTTACCACTTGTTTACCAAAGTAAAAAAACAAAACAAAAAAATAAAGGTAACTCTTGCCTAACAAAGAGCACAAAGACCAATATAGGTAGTACAAATTAAACAATTATAAAGACTGATTCAGCTTGTAGTTTAAAAAAAAAGTGTACTGTTTTGTTTACGTTGTCTTATTATTTTTTGGGGTCGGCTTATGAGCGGGTTACCCACTTTTTACTACTATTCTCTTCCAAAAGAAGGGGGGTTGGGGGCTATAGAACGAGTATAGGTAGGTATTCAAAAGATTTTATACATGTTAATAATTATGTATTCGCTGCAAGACTTCCAAACTTTTAAATTTTAATTTCTCTTTTTATGCACCAGGTGTTTTTATGCCACATATTCAGTATTTGATGTGTCTTGCTACCCCTGAAACCATAGTTTTACTAGGAGTCAGTTTTCAAAAAAATTTTACTGGTAAGAACAAATAAATTTTCATTACTACAAAGTAGTAAATTAGAAACTATTACATTAGCATTATTTTGAAAGCAATTTAAATAAAATTATCATTAACTAAAATGTTACCCTCCAAAATTTTTTAATTATTTTTTTGGCTATATACTTTTTAGTATGTTGATTTTTATGAACTAAGTGTCCAAATTGTATCCATCTCTTAACAACATTTTAAAATTTGTGAATACTCTCTCGGTATTATCTTTCAGATGGCAGTGGAGATAGTATAGCTGGAGAAATGCACTTGATGCCTGATCCTCTCTTCTCTATTCCAACTAATGGAGTATACATCACAAGCATAGTGGGGGCTGATAATGGCAGAGTTTTCATGGCTGGAAAAGATGGCTGCTTATATGAACTTCTTTATCAGGTGTGTTAATGTGATTTGTTTTTCTCAAAAAATTATATAACGTTTCATTTACAATGCCCAATGATTCCTCATTATTTTGATGTGAAAAAAAATTATATCTTAGTTGAAATGGTTTGATTAATGTTGACATCAATTTTTTACAGGCTGAAGAAGGCTGGTTCAGTAGAAAGTGTAAAAAAGTAAATCATTCAACAAGTACCTTGTCCTTCCTGATTCCCTCGTTTTTCAACTTTTCCTTTAGTGAAGATGGTTTGTACTCTAGGTTTTTAACTCAACTCTCATATTATTTAAAATTGTCGCCTCAAGTCTTTAAAAAAATCGTCTATTAAATTTAAAAGTACAAATATAGAACAAATTTATTAATTAATTAAAAACACTCCAATACAGTATCATGGTATGTTTTTAAAAGACAGTTTTAATTATTGTTTCAGACCCTATTGTACAAATAAGTATAGACAATACCAGAGGAATTTTATATACCAGAACACAGAAAGGTACAATACAGGTGGGTCTTACAATCAAAACTTATAATTCTCTTGGTAACATGTTTGTCTCGGTAATGAAAGTATTAATAGCTCAAATTGATGAATTTTTACCTTATTGACATTCTTAATATTATCAAATGCACATTTGGTGCATACTTAAGAATTTTTTTTTTCCAAAATAAATTTTTATGTAAGTAATCTGTCTGTAAAGAGAGGTGTAGGTCATAAAACAGCAAACATGTACATTTTCAAGTTTTCCTAGGTTTCATTATATATGGTTCTGAAGCAATTAAAAACAAATAAGATATTAAATTTCATGATAATATACAGGGGGTCCTCAGGTTACAGTTTTGATCTGTTCTTAAGAATAAGAATTGTAACCCGTATTTCAGTGTAAGTCGGAACATAAATAAAATATATTTTAGTTTGTTATATACTGTACATAGAAAAATTGTAACAGTTAATGACATTAAAAAGTATTTTTAAAAAGGGAAAACAACTCCTTATCACATGATAAAAATAAAATGTTTTTAACTCTTAATGTGTTAAGACGTTGTAATGCGCTCCTGACCGCTATTACCACAGCGTTGTAAAGCGCACCTAGATAGCACTCTCGTTAGAAATAAGATTACTGAAAGTAAAAACTCTTAAATGCTTGAAAAAGTGATGTATTCGACTTCCGGCAATGGTGGCCGTTGCCCGCGCAAGTGTTATCAATTGTTTCGTGAAGTTTTTTTTTTTTGAAGATGTGATTTTCCTATTCTTTATTATAAAGATAATAGTACTAAACTACAGGTAAATATAGTATTTCAATCAAGACGGTCTTTTGGATGCATATGCATAAAATAACCATTCTTAGCCTAAAAAATGAAATCAGTATGGCAATAAATAGACTTTACGCAATTTTTCGATTTCATAATCAGTTGATCACAATTTGGGAAATACTTTCGGGAATGAGGCGGAAGTTTTCTGAAAACCTTATGGCACATTAAGAGTTAAAATAAAACCTTAAAAGACAATGTTTGTTACCTTGCAATGCATATAAAATATTATGATTACTTCAGGTATTCGATCTGGGTGAAAATAATACAGGAATGGGTCGGGTTACTTCACAGTCTCAGTCGAGCATACTGAGTGCAGCTTCTAATATTGCCAAGTAAGAGAAATTTTTTTTTTAACTCAAAAATTATTCTTTCCTCCTTCACAATATATTTTTATTTTAAAAGATTCCTACATAAACTTTGTTTTTCTATTTTCACATTATTTAGAATTACCTTTTTGTACAATTTCCAGAACAATTGAGTCAACCAGTTTTAAGTCTATAGTACACATAGCTGCAATTACAGAAAGAGAATCAGAGTTTTTACAGTTGGTTGCTATAACAGAGTCAGGTATATTCACATTATAAGTTTGTTAGTTTAATGACATGCAAATAATTATCTAAATTGAATTTATCCTTAATAAACAAGTTTGAGATCGCATAAATACCATATTATATTTTTCATAAAATTATTGTCCATTTGATTTCAAACAGAGAATTTCATGAAGTAGAAATTGGAGAAGAAAAAAATGTAACCAATAATGAAATTTAAATTTTACTTTGACAGGTGTTCGTTTGTATTTTGCGACAATTCCCTTCAAACAAGGATCAAGAAGACCTTGTATGCTGTCTTTAGTCCATGTTAGACTCCCACCTGGATTTTCTGCAACATCAGCATCTCAACGGCCAACGTCTGTGCACACAGCTTATTACAGCCAAGGTCAGTCAATCTGTAAAACAAAAGTTTTAAATTTTCACTCTAATTACAACAAGTAATTAATTATTAAAAATTTCATGGTACAAAATTTAACAAACTTTTCAGGTACACTTCTTCTTGTGGCCAGTCAGAATAAAGAAAATGATCTGCTGTGGACAATCAGCCCTGATTCTTTTCCTTTTCATAAACAGCTCATGGAAGCTTATGTAAATGACATTTCATTTTTTTTACTATTTCTGTTATGTGATTTTTAAAATTAGGTTGTTATTGAAGGCATGACGATGTAATGAAATTTTGTGCTTTTTTTCTTTGACTGTGTTTTTAAATGTATTCTATTGGAAATATTTTAGTTAATTTAAAGAACTATAACTGCAAATTTTTATCTTATTTAAATTGATACAAGTGTATTTATTTAATTAGACCACATCCAAACACATTGTTATATGTTTAGTTAGTATAAATAATTTATTTTTAAGTTTTTACATTTAATCTCTTAAACTAGGAAGGTGGAAGCCTATAACAGGTTTCCTCCTAAATTGTTTTAAAAAATGTCTTTCTACATAGACTAATTGACCTCTCAATCTTATATTAAAAAGTTATTTAAAATTGTGTGAGTTAAGAAGCACAAGACTATGTTGATTGTTTTTGTATTAAATACCCTTTATTTCTATTAGAAAAAAAATAATTTTAGTCCACATTGCAAAAAACTGATTTTAATTTCCTAGACAACTGTCCCTATTGAAGGGAAGACTTGGGCTATTGATGAGGTCACATTACCTGCGGGGAATTCCATAGTGAGAGCAGTCTCCTTGCCTCGCCAAGACCCCCCAAGCGTTGTAACCCAACATGCCTTACCTCCAAGGAGATTTGTAATTTTAAGTGCACAAGGTATCCACATTCTTCAAAAGCTTCGGCCCCTTGAACAGCTGCGCCAGTTGATGATAGAGTGCAGAGGGCCTGATGCTGAACAGGTCAAGGCTTTTTTCAGGCTACACAGGGTAGGACAAAAATCTCTTGCATTTCCTAAATTAGAAAAATAAAGTTTGGTTGATCTATTTAATTAATCTACGAGGTCAAAACTGGAGGTTCCCAATATTGATTGAACTTGTTAGTAACAGACTTTTTTGCACATGTGGAAGAATGATCACATAAAAGTTTTGGTTTAACATTTTTGGTTGTTAGAGTTGTATGTCCCTAAGCTATCAGTTTAGTAGTGCAGATGTGACAGAAAAAAATTAGTTACAGGAAATAAATAAAGGTTGGGGGGGGGGGGGACTTGAAAAGGAAGGAACAATGGTTTTGTTGTCAGATTGTCCAGCCTACAACAGGAATCATTAATTAAGTTGTCAGGTGTTGTGTTGAGTTATATAATAGTATTGTTTTTATTTTTCCAGTCATTTACTTGTTCCTCTAAACAGATTGAAGCATTTTTTATCTTGATTTTACTTTCTTAGATTGATCAAGCTTGTGCCACAACACTTGTTTTAGCCTGTTCAAGAGCAGTGGCTGATGAGCAAGTAAGCAATTATATTGATAATTAAACACTGAAAAAAAATTATATTAAATTAACATGTACAGATGGGATAGCTTCCTCTTTCCCTCGAGTTGTGTGCAGTATATAGATTTTTGAGCTAAGTGCTGCCATGCCAATAATTATTTTAACAAATGCAATAATGTAGATCCACAATTTTTATGTGTGACAACCTAATGCAAAAATGTCCCAATGCAAGAAAGATTTTTAAAGAAGTAGCTTAGCCTAAAAAGACAGTTTAAAGAAACACTGTAAATGTTCAGTTATTTGACAGGACAGAACTTCAATATCAAATTAATGTTAATCGTAATTGAGAGTGATAGTTATATCCAAAATAAGATATGAAATGTTAGTTATGTTCATCTAAGATAAAATGCTAGTTTTCTCAAAGATTAGAAGCTTTTTACATCATGTGTATGAAAAATCACATCCACAGTTTAATTTCCACAAAATCACCTCAATATTTATGATCAGACTTTGTAGGCCATGGCTTTCTGAACTCTGTTTCAAAATGGTTGTGTGGAAAAGTCTATGAAATTTTAAGTGCTTGGGTCTCCAAAAGAGGCGTTGGAGAATTCTATATATATACATTTTTAAATATTAAAAAAAAAAATTAAAACAAAGTATCAAATGATAATTGCTGCTTTTGTTTTGTTGCTAAACATAAGACTTTAAAATATTTAACGAACTTGTGGAACATTTATTGCCAATGAAATTTGAAAATATTTAACCTTCTTTTAAACTTAATAGACTAGATGTTGCTAGCTTATTGTAAAAATAACTGTATTTGCTTTAGTGGCAGGTTGTCGAGATTTTTCAATTCCTTTCTATCAGGGCCATATTATATGTTATGCATTTTGCCTTAGGCATACATGGTTTTCAAGGGGCCTACAAACTTACAAAGTTTTATTATTTAAAATAAATGTACATATCCAGTACACTCTACTTCACTTAGAAATATAGAAATTTATAGCTGAATATAGAAATTTATGTTATAAATTAAAAATATGTTAATAACTAAGTGTAAATATAATCATGAAATAACTGAACAGACTGTGCTACAATTGAATTTTATCTAGCCTTCAATTTGACAATAATTTAAAGGGAAACACTTGAAAATGACTTGAAAATTTATTTTAAATATACTTGTATATGAAGCCAGTAAATACTGTAAAAGTCTAGGCTTTATGCACAGATGGTTACTTAGTGGGCATTTGAAGTTGAGGAGGGAAAAGGGCTTACAAAGACCTTAAAACTGAAGGAAATTAATGAATTTTGTGTAGTTAATAATTAATCAGCTTTGACAGATTCTAAAAGTTTTCATTAATTAATCACTCTATCCATATCAAGATGTGCCTCATAATATACCTATCTTAAAAATTTTAATCTGGTCCAAGTAAAACAATGAAATGTCATTTGTGTTTACTATCTCAAGTTGTCTCCAACTTTTTCCTTTCTCTCAGGTATCTGACTGGGCAAGGATGGCTTTCTTTATGTATGGAGGAGAGGCCCAGTACAACCTACAGGCCCTGAGGCCAGCACCACTTCAGGGGACACCTTTTGCATCTGGTATAAACCTAGTGCCGTTTAATAACCCTAATTATTGCTTTTGAAAAAAATAGGATAACTACACACAGTATTAGCCAATTTTGTAGATTATTATAACACATTCTAAAATTATAAACGTTTTTAACTGAATACATTTTTAAAATCTCATGTCAGGTGGGCCTGGCCATATGTCCAACACAGTTTTATACAGCCCTGGTTCTATGGGCATGTCAATGATGCCAGGTTCACCAATGCCAAGTAAGAAATAACATCAAAGTTCATTTTTGAGAAAAACAAATAATTTTATTTAACACAAAACAGCTTCATTATAAGTATTATAATAGTCTAATAACCTTTGTTATACCCTTTTCCAATGTTTAAAATTAAACATGACATTAGGTATCAATTTGTCACTAATCTACAGGTATGTCACCTCTGCACATGTCCACTCCTGCGGCCGCTGGGTTTCACCAACATATGTCTATGGCACCAGCCCCAACTGCAACACAGGAGATTATATTTTCAGGGAAGCATAATGGAATATACATTTACTTGGCTAGAATACTTCGTCCTTTTTGGGAATCTCCTGTGTCTACCAAGTTCGTGTGTGCTTCAAAGCGTGGTTCAGTCACCTATGTAAGACTAAATGACTTTATTTTCTTATTTACATTAGCATCCCATTTGCATTGTTAGTTCTCTATGATTTTATAGTTTGTATATGTTCTTTAAAGTTCTATGAAGTTTGCAGTGAGACTAATTTTATCAAATATTCCATCTCTGCTTGAAATAAAAGTAAAGTGAGTTTTTTCTTGTTCTCAACAGCTGACCAGTAGCTTTACCACTGATGAACTGAGCATGGCACTTGAACTTGTCCGTGACTTATCTGACTTCGTTGACTTTAACTCCAAATTTGACCATGATTCCCAGGTTGACTTGTAAGTTTTATCCAAATTACATTAAAACAATGTTTTTCCTACACTTTTTTGTAATTGTCAATGTTCTGGTTTTGAAAAAATAGAAGAAAAAAATACATAGTAGTTCCTTTAGCCTCAGAATGACAGATTTTAGAGTAAATATTGTCTGTTGAGATTTTAACTAATATGAAAGGCATTAAAATTCTTTGCTAATTTTCAAACATTTTTAAAAGACTCTTAAGTGAGAGATATGGGGAAATTAAAATTATTCTTTAATTAATTTGTGTCTTTTGGTATCAAAAAAGTAACAGCAACTGTCATGAAGATGAGTTTTCCTGTTTCAGTCTGAGAGGTTTGAGATATGAGGTAGGCTTAGATGAGCATACAAGGAAAAGACTCCAGGCAGAGGTTCAGAGGAGAGAGAAGATGTCCCTCCAGAATGTTCAAGAATTACTGCACAGATTGGAGGAGGTGCTAGGCTTATGGAGGCTACTTGTGGAAAACCAGTTTCACATGCTGGTAGCTGCCATGAAAGAGGTATGGCTTCACATATGAGGCAAATATTTATTATGACCATGAAATCAACTAAATTTGTATTTAATAAAAAAAAAAAAAAAAATTATATATATATATTAAATTACTTGTCATTTTTAGTTTTCTCACATAATTAAGTTGTTGTATTTTACTTTTTGGTTAAAAGGGATAAATAAAAATAATTAATCACCATTCAAGTTCCAGCACATTTAATTTCAAAGCATTCCTAATTTAATAAATATCTTATTCAGGACATGCAAAATCAAGTTCGAAATATCAATTTTAAGACATTAGCCATCCATGGAAAAGATGTAAGTATATACTAATGAGGAATAGTTAGTTATATCAATTAAGTCACGGAATCAAGTTCCCTTCAATTCTTTTAAAAAAATTATTAAATTGCATTAAATAAGCAATTAACATTTATTAACCTTTGTCAGATCTGCAGTGCTCTAGTAAATTGTCTTATCAGCCGTTTCCTTGATGATAATGCTACTATTGATGCCATCAGTGACAAGCTTCGGCAGGTCTGTCCTACCCTCTACAGTTCTGATGATGCCACTTGCTCTAAGGTAATTTTTTTATTTAGTCTATATTATCTTCTCTAAAAATATTTTTTTCAATAAACATACAATTAGTTTATTAACTTTACTTAACATTTAAAGTATGTGAAAAAAATTTTATTACACGTCAGATCGTAATATCTTGTTTTGTTGCACAACCCTTTGTAAATATAAACTTTATAAATGAATTATCTTATATATAAGAGAGATGTAGAAGGAGAAATAGCCTTTGGTAATTTTTGTAATGAATGTATGTCTTAGATTTATAACAGTTGCAAGCTTTATTTAATATACAGGGAATCATCGGGTTAGGATGGTTTGGACTTTTGCTGTTTTGTGGTTACAAACAGCCCCCATAAAAAATAATAATACTATGCATTATTTCAACTTCTTTAAGG
Source organism: Radix auricularia (assembly GCA_002072015.1). NCBI lineage: Eukaryota > Metazoa > Mollusca > Gastropoda > Lymnaeidae > Radix > Radix auricularia. The sequence continues at coordinate 86,151 of MUZC01002479.1, forward strand.
TTGTTAAAATATTATGTAAGGTTGTTGATGCGTAACCGGTCCTCAGTTCTGGACCGGTCCCGTTAAATAAGGACTGGTTATCCGTAACCGTAATCTGTTGGTATAGGCTTATTACACAGAGTTGAATAATTTTTGTTATGGCGGAATGTCATAGCCAACTTGCAAGTGACTGTGACATCAAAAAGTTTTCTTAATATTCCGTTATTTACATAATACAAAAATACACATGATCATTGTTACTGGAGTTCAGCTAGTGCACGTTTAAAAAAAAAATTTGCATAGTTGCCGAAGCATAGTATGAGAACTAACACAAGCAGGTGGTGACATCACATGTTCTTTGAAGTCACCATCAGACGGTGCAAGGCGAACATTTCATAAATACACTCTTCATTGGTTCTAAAAAAAATAAGGAAAAATACAGTAAAACTTTTTTTTTTAACCAGTACTCAAAAATGTATTGACTTGACAACATTTTATAACACGCTGTTTTAATAATTTCAATTCATGAAATTAAAAATTGAATATTACTGTAATCATTACGGTTTACTTCTTTGTTCAGACAATTTTTTAAAAAATATTTAATTACCATAATTTGTTTTTTGTTTTTTTTTGAATTGGCTGTTCTTACAATAGTGCAGCAGAGTTGAACACTAGCGTCGGTACATAACAAGTGCTTGGATTTCAAATCCGACAATGAGATGTATTCTCTTGTTGGTTCACAAAACATAGTAAAAATATTGACAGATGGTTAACCGGTGAACCAATATTTTTTTGAAAAGTTAACCAGTCCTCAAAAACAAGCGGTCTTAACAACCTCAGTATTCTATAAATTTGAGAATGTATTAAATATTGCAATGACTATCACCATTCATCGAGCAAGTAAATCCCCTAAGTGTTATACACCTTAATGATTTTCAGGAAAACTAAATTTTCATGTTGATATTACATAGCAAGTAAATTTTACTTTCCTCAGGCCAATGAATTGCTGCAAGCAGCCAAACAGAACCTAAATCTTCTTGAGAAACAAGATCAAGTCAAGAAGGCATTTCAGCTGCTTAAAAGTGTTAACCAGCCCTTGAACCTGAATGTCATATGCCCACAGTTAGAATCTCTTCAATGCTATCTTGGCATAGTGGAACTTGGACTCAATGAAGCCCGCAAGGCTGATCCCCAACAGTTGGCTCTACACTTCTACCATAATGGGGAGCCGCAGGAAGATATTCAAGGGATGCAAGCATATATTGCTCGGTATGCTTAGAACAAATAAGTTTAAGTGTAAATTGTCGTAATTTTTTTAAAAAATGTGTGCGCATTATTAAACACAGATAACCTTACTCTAAACTCTTAAACCTGAGGATATTATACATTTTCAATGGGTGGCCCATAAATTTTAACAAATCCCCGTTTTTAAAAACTTTTTTTTTAATGTTTATTATTTAAACCTTCTTTACCACCCCCAAAAGATCACCCGAACAAACGCACAATTTTATTGTCATTTATGTTGCAAGTTTTGTCCAAACACCTTTAAACATCTAATAATTAATTACACTAAAAATTATTTTCCAACACTCAATTAAAATAATCAGATGTAAACTTTAAAATGAATCTTATTATAAAACCAAAACTAAATAATTTAGAAATTGTCTTTTAAGCACATTATTAATTAAAAGTTTTTAACTTAAACTCTGCATTTTTTTTAAAAAATGGTTTTTTGTTTCTTCCATGTTCATAAGTATATATATTAATATATATATACCCAACAAGAACCTTGCAGTAATGGCATATTTGATCTATAAAACGTCTCCTGTTAAAACCAGGAATCTTTTAATTAGTGGTTCTATATTATTTCAATTAAGGTTGTTAAGACCGCTAGTTTTTGAGGGCTTGTTCACCATTCAAAAAAAAACCCGTTAACCACCCGACCCTGTATGTCTTATTATTTGAAAACTAATGAGATAATTTTTCCTTAGTTAAAAATCCCACGCCTCGCCATATTGTGTGTGATGCCAGTCAACTCGCAAATTAAAATATAATAAAAATAAAATTATGAAGCTTTTGGAGTAAACAGTGATGATAAAATGGAATTTACTTAAATACCATTTTATTTTTCAATTGTCAAATTGCCAGAATAATTTAATTTTGCGGCGCACACATTCCCCATTTTTCCTGTTCAAGTAAGGTTTGAGCTGCACTCGCAATACTCCTCTTCCAACGCATAACGATTACGTTTATAAAAGAAAATAACTGTTTTGATATTGATGTGCCTTTGACTTACCGGAAAACTGTCACTAAAAAATCAAACCCGAATTTGAGGAACGATTATTCCCCCAGTATCTTTGCTACGTCGTAATATAGGTACTTCACTAAGCAGTGCGCGCCAATCACATTTTTTGGATGCGGGAAAAAGCCTATAAACTAGTGATCAAGGAATGCCGATAGGTCATGGGGTCATATGCTTTTATAGCGTTTTTTGTCTTTAAAAGAAACAGAATATAATTATATAAATAGAAACAGTCACGGGCCTTGACCGTTATTCACATCAAATGCACACTTAGGAGTTGATTTTTTTGGGTGTGTTTCAAGATTAAATATATCAAGCTATAAACATATTATATTTTTGAAAAAAAAAAGCAATCTTTTTCAAAAATGAAAATAATTTTTTTTATCTTAGTATTTTCCACAATTGGTACTTAAAAATATGTATAAAATTACATAGGAAATGGGACTTCTGCTGTGTTTGTTTGGTCTAATAAATTATTGAACCATTTTTCAAAAAACTGTTTCCCTATTACAGTATGGAGTGTTACAAGTGTATAACAAACACCTTATGCTCTTTATGGGCAGCAAGTATTAGCCACCCTCAGGCTCCCAGCGTGCCCCTCTTACCAGGCCCTCCAGCCAATGTTGACTCAAGTCGAATGGATGCCCAGGAGGCTGAGAATTTAGTTTGTATTCTTCTAATAACATTTATGTTCATAACATATTCAAGAACAATTAATTTATTTAAGAATCACTGCTTATGATTTTTCCTATGTGTTCATACTTGAATGACACTTCTATACCCTTTCAGAGAGATGAGTTTTTTCAAACAGCCTTAAAAAGTGATGACCCTTTGTTCCATGCAGCCTTATATGATTGGCTATTTGCTACAAACCACGCTGAAAAACTTCTAGAGGTTGGTTTGTGTTTGCATTGTGAAATGAATTTTCAGAGTTGTAATTGTTTAGAAAGATTTATACTATGTTTATACGTTTCAACTGTTAGTAGTAATAGTCTCTTGGATTTTTCAAACCCAAAACCTTATTCATATTAAAGGCATGGGCTTTAGTAATACCATAATGGGACCTGCGTACCGATGGTCACGAGTTCAAATCCACACGAAGGCGAGGATTTGTTCTCTGGGCCTAAGGAATCCCTGAGTCACCCAGCTCTGAATGGGTACCTAACTAACAATAGTTAGGCGGCTGGGTAATGCGTGGAACCCTTATAGCCGTGGCCTGTGACGGCTGCATCAATTGCCAACAGATCATCTGTCATGGTCTGTGGACGCAATTATCTTCTGCATAGAAGGAGAGTCTGTATATCTAAGATAAGATATTAAGATTAAAATTGAATCCTATGTTTTTATATTTTAATTGCAGATTAATACGCCTTACGTTGAGCAATACCTCCGTCGTAAGGTAAACTTACAGACAGATAATACTAATGCTCTGGACATGTTATGGAAACATTATGAGAAAACTGAGAACTTCTTGGCAGCTACACGTATTCTCGCTCAACTGGCTGAGAGACCAGGGTTAGTTATATTAAATCGTAGTACTTTTGCACTTAGGCAGCATTAGATTAGATTAGGAAGTCAATAGTGCGCTAGCCTCACATGCTGAGGGTGTGGGATGGAGCCAACGTTAAAGCCACTATAAAAATATTGAGAATTGACTAAAATTAAGAAAGTCCTCTGCTGACCTGGAGAAGGATGGGCGCCGCCAGGGTCTACCAAGCCCGAGATTGTTCTAATGGAAACATTAGAACCACCTATGACCTCAAAAAAGGTTATGGGACTAAAATAAAATAAAATAGATTAGACTTAAAACAATTTTCAGTTTTCTATTCAACTAAGATCCTTTTTTTAAAATAAAAAACTTAAATATCTTTGTGATCAGGAGGATATTTAATAACTTTTCTTCACAATCCATTATCAAAACAGATCCAACATGAGTTTAATTCAAAGACTAGACTATTTGTCACGAGCTGTGGTATCTGCCAAGAGCTCCACCTCCAGACTCGGGACATCAGCTGCAGGAGAATTTTTACATGAACTGGAGGAAAAAATGGAGGTCAAGCAAAATTATTTGTATAAAATTTATGGGGAAAAATTTCAAACATACCAAATATTCTCGTTCTATAGCCTGTTCATTCAAAACTGACCCCCCATCTTTTTGAAGAGAATAGTATAAGAAGTGTGCAACCCGCTTGTAAGCCGACCCCAAAAATAATAGGCCAGCTTAAACGAAATGGTAAACTCTTTCAAAACTACCAACTAAATTGGTCATTATGATTGTTTACTTTTGTTTAGGTTGATGAACAAAGGATTCGAATAACATAGAAGATGGATGTCATTTTTTATAGCAGTGGTTCCCAAGCTTTTTTGGGTGGCGACCACTTTCTATAAAAGCCATGTGACCTGCGACCATAATGGAATTTACATAAGTCATTGTCAATAAAGCTTTTACAAAATAGGGCGAATTTGCATTATATTGAATATTATTTAAGTCGATAGTAGGCTATCCACAGGTTGGGAACCGCTGGTATATAACATTCACTAGAGGGCTTTTTATTGTATTAAAATGATGATCTACACTAACAACAACAATTGATTTTCAATGTACACGCAGAAATCACCTATGACATACTTATAAGCCGCTGACAAACACCCCACACCTTCCAAACATTTCCCCCTAGATTTGTCCAAAAAAGTCAGTTTTAGAACGAGTATATACATTCAATTTGTTAATGATGTTTTAAACATATATTCAGTACATTTAGTGAGCTACAGCAATCAGTTTTAAAGTTTCAAAACTTTTTCCAGGTTGCTAGGTTACAGATGCAAATCTATAAATGTTTATCAAACATGGGGAATTCACCAGAGTTGCTGGAGGCAAAAAATAAACTTGACTCAGGATTGATGGACATCACATCTGTGAGTTGTATAGAGTACAAACTTATTTTGCTTATATATTTTCTTTATGCGTTATTATTTCTTTAGTCTAATAGTTGATTGTGTCAATAATCTTTCTTTGTTAATAAATGTATTTGAGGAAAATAACAAACAAGACAGATGTTTCTCCTTTTTTTCATTCCTCTTTACTTGGTCACATTTCAACTGAAATTTTCATACTATTTTTTCTGCTGAATTAGATTTAAGGTGAGATGCATGTACTCCTTCTAATGTTATTCTCCATTACCCCATTATTTTTCAGTTATATGAAGATTTTGCTGATCCATTTAAACTTTATGAAGTCAAGCTGGCCATTGTCCACTGTGCAGGGTTGTATGATGCTGCATTGATTCAGGACTTATGGCAGAATATTATTGATAAAGGTCAGGAAATATAATAATTAAATACAGAATTCACAGTTGCTGAAATAAAGAGAGGAAATGTGTTCTTTGTTATCTTTTCTTTTTAATAGATGTTTTTGTAAATAATAATCAAGCAAAGTAAATTCTACAGCCTAATTACACTATCAGCAGTGATAAAAAAAAAGGGTTGGAAGCGCTTGCCACATTATTCCTGATGGCATTTAAGTGACCTAATGCTTTAAAATAATTCATTTCTTCCTAATCCCTTGAGCAAAGAAAGAACTACAATGTGGGTTGCATTACAAAATAGTTAATTGTAGTCCATGTGATGTTACAGTGTGATATAAATATAAGTTATCAAAATTTTGTTCTATGTAACTGTTTCTAGAAATCTCCAGCACAGCTCAGATGGCAAATGCTGATAGAGTTGTTAACATTAGCAACAGGCTGGGAGGGATTGCTAAGCTGTACATAAATGCTGAACGATATTTTCCTGTTGGTAAGTTTTTATCAATGGCATGTTTCACAAATGTTGAAGTAAATTTTATTACATCAAAACCTTTGAAATAGGAACATAGCATTAGTCACAATTGTGGAGTGGCAATTTTTAATTAATTACATTTAAATAAAAAAAATTATAGATAACAGCCTTAGTTAAATCATTCTGGTAACTTACAGTAGCTCAGGATGATCACATTTTAAAAAATTATTTTCAACTAATTTGTTTATTTATCAAACTGTCACCTTTGAACTTATAAGGATACGGAATACTTTTGTCTTTTTCTATATAAGCCATCATTTTGCGGTACCTGGAGCAGAAATCTTGCGAGTTAAACTTTGACACTCACTGGGTTTTCAAACTTCTGTTGGATGTCGGTGTACCACCCGGAAAGCTGCTGGAGCTCTATGACAAACTCTATAAATCTAAGGTACACTTTTTCATTTTTTAATAAATAAAGTTTTGTGCTTAGCGACATTTGGACTTTCATAGGTTAAACCTTGAACTATTTATTGTGTTCTAATTCAATCAACGTTACAAAATGGCTCAAAATGCAGATAAAGTTTTAACTTATCCATTTCCACGACCAATGTCAAAGTACAATTTTCAAGTTTTGTAAGCAACAGATAATGGTAGTTATGGCAATAAATCACTTAACTCTTTGTTTTATTTTTTCATTATTTTTTATTCTTGGTTTCTTTAATTTCAGTGATATATTATGACTAAGCATTTTTTTTTTAAAAATGGTATTTACACTTTTCTGATAGTTTTCTTAAGAGGCTTCTTATTCAATTCTAGTTTCTTTACTCCAACTCCAATAACTCTTAATGTACCAAAGCGCGGTAATCCGCGGTTTACCGTTTCGTACCAAAGAGCGGTATTGCGCGATTTGATAGAACTCTCTTTAGAAACGAAATTACTAAAAATAAAAACTATTCAGTGCGGGATGAACGATGTTTTCGACTTCCCTCGCTAGTGTTATCGCTCGATTCGCGATGTTTTTTTTTTAAGTTTTTACGTTTTTTTTTTTTTTTTTGAAGATGCGATTTTGCTATACTTTATCACTAAAATAATAGTACTAAACTACAGGTAAAAATAGTTTTAAACTCAAAACGGTCTTTCGGATACATAAAATAACCATTCTTATTTTAAAAGATTACATCAGTATGACCATAATAATAAAAATGGATTTTACGAATTTTTAAAAATTTCATAACCAGTTGTCCGCAATTCGGGAAATTCTTACGGTACTGAGGCGGAAGTTTTCCAAAAACCTTATGGTGCATTAAGAGATCAGATTAATTTTTAAAAATAATTAGGGCTGTTATCGATTAAATTAAATTTAATCGTTAACTTTTGAAAAATTAACAATTAATTAATCGATAATCTTGTTAAGCTAAACATAAATATGTATGACGTCATTAAACTGAAAACTTCAAGAGAAGTAACAAAAAACAGTCAATTGATATTTGCATTAAGTTATTTTTAAGACAGTTAGCACTTAAAACAAGTTAAATAACGTATTAAAGTTGAGGCACTTGAATGAAAATTTCAAATTAATTTTATAAATATAAAAGTATTACAGCAATATAGGAAATGTTTGATGATGAGTAAAAACATAAAGATCATCTTTTTACCCCAAGTGGTTCGAGAGCTATGATTTTTTTTTCTAAGACCTCATATTCTCTTTTTTCACTATTTCGTTTTCCTTCATTTTTGTGCCCTTTTATCGCATTTTTTAAAATGCACATAACCTAAGTATTTAATTTAATTAAATTTAAAAAACGTACTATTGTCAGGTGATATATTTAAAAATAAGTAGTTAGTTATAATGTCAATAAATTTAAATTTTGCTATTGTTAAATTGTTAATAACAATGTTGTTTTTTTTTATATCATTGTCCTTATAAAACAGGTTATTTTAATTTTAAAGTGTACTCTTCTAAAGTTTCCTTAACGGAGAAGTTTGTATGTAAAAAATAATGATAAAATAAAAACTATTATTAATAAAAAATTTGATTTTAATCCTTATTTTATCGATTAAAATAATTTTAATCGATAATCTAATTTACCGATTAATCGAGAAATTAATCGGTAATTTCCCCAGCCCTAAAAATAATATTAACCATGTTTTTATTAAGGTGATTAACTGCAGTAATTTGCCTTGCAGGATGTTGTATGGCAAACACACCACAAGCCCCTCCATGTACTCAGTGTGCTCCAGGCATTCATTGACCACATCACCAGAAACCCCGGACTTATTCCACCGTCTGACCGCAAGCGTCTGGTCATTTCCTGCATGGACATAGTGTCCAGTTACTTGGTGGAACTACAGGCCACCAGCAGTACTGACCCTTTGGTCAGATCGCTGACTTCAAGTTTCAAGGAAACCCAGGCTAAGCTGGAAAGGATGTAGATCGCAAACATCGGGTCAACCATACCAGTGAGACTTTCAAGAATGATTCCAATAATTTACTTTTATATACTTATTATTTGTTGGCACCAACAAAAATAATCTAAGCTTAAGAATATAACACAAGCTTGGGCAGAAGTTGAATTGATGTAAAACAAATATCATAACTATGCCACGCACGCTGATTGATGATCAGACACACACACATACACTCAACCAAGGTGTCATGTTAGAAAGCCTGACTGCATTTATTTAACTTTAACCATTGAACATCTTTGGCCTTCCCACAAATATATATGATAATTATAAACAGCCTTAACAAACTTAAACAGAACACCCGATGAAGTAAAAATTTTACAGTTGTCATGGTGGTAGTTAGCCATTATTATAATTGAAGAGTCTAGCTGCTGCAATCATTCATTTGATGGGATGCTAATGAGTTTATACCTACATGCCAGAGTGTGATTACATTATATTTTCTTAAGTTTTGTAACTGTTTACTTTAGATTGATTGCATAACAAAATATTCAGGTAGGATTTGATAAGGCAGTGAAAAGTGCCCATAATAACAAAATATTCTTGTTGGAGTTTGTCAGAAAGTGTTCAAGTGAAAGTGTGAAACAAGAAGTTCGATTGTTTAAGTATGTGATTTAGGTTTTGTGTTACAAGATGGTTCAGTGGTGAAATCTTGAGTATGAAGATGATGAAAATTATTGAAAAATATGTTTTTTGTTTCTTTGACAGAAGACTTTTGAAAACTGTATTTTAAAAAAATTAACATTTGTTGTGGTCTGTTGAAATGCAATGCTGTCTGAATTAAAATTAATGTCATTTGTAAGCATATTGCTTTGTTCTCATTGAAGCAGTGGCTGGCAAGGTATGGCTGTTACTTTACACATGATATTGTTATACAAATATAGTGGATACCTGGAGCTCAGTGTGGTGTGACCCTTTCCTGATTATTATGAAAATTATTAACTTGACTCATCATCAATGTCTGACATTGTCATTACAAGGCCATAGAAGGCGGAAAAAGCAACTTGATACATTTTTATATGTTTATATTCATTTATTAGTAAGATCATAGTTAAACTTGATCAGACATGGTATGTTGGCGGCAATGGCCGCCGTTAGGAGTTGGATAATTACCCTAGGAATAGGAGTGGGGCGTTGGAATGAAATGCTCCTAGCTTTAATCTTTGTTTTTATAGCAGGTTACTAACACCGAGATGCTTCTGGCCTAACAAAATGTGACAGAAACCTCAACTATTCCTTAATGGAAAATGGGGGCGAAACCATTATTAAATGTGGGAATGGGCGAATTTAAAGTGCCCCTCCCCCAAAACAATGTTAAACTGGCCCGATTAGGAGGTAGGGGCATCTGTAATTTGCTTTTCTAAAAAACATAGGTGTCTATTTAATTTAAATAAAGAAAAACATAGCTAACAACATTCTTCATAATTACTTTTTTTTTTTAAAACTTATTTGTAGTAACTGCAAATTAAGGTCCTTAAAAAAATATTCTTTTTAATATCAATAATTTTCAAAGCGTGACAACATCATTCAACACAACTTGAAATGTTTTGATTGTTTGACAGTGTCATTGACTTTCATTGACTCTGTGGATTTCACTGCAGCTAAGTTTTTATTTTTTATAATCGTTTTATTTGTGTATTGTATGTCTGTTGAAAAAGGGTCTTTGCCAAAATGTTCTCTGTTTTGTTACGTCCTGTCCAGCTAACCCTTACCTTGTTTAAGTCTTTTCACATTTACTTTTTTATACGGCTGTTATCGATTAATTTAAATTTAATCGTTAACTTCTGAAAAATTACCAAATAATTAATAGTTAATTTTGATGAAAGCTGAAAATAAGATGTATGTCGTCACTTAAAAGAAAATTTCATAAAATGCCCATAACCTAAGTATTTAAAAAAAAAATTATTTTTAGGCGATATATTTAAATTTAATGTCAAATAATTTAAATTTTGTTATTTGTTAAATAAGTAATTTACAATCATTTTCCTTATAAAAACTACTTATTTTAAGGTTTCCACTTTAAAAATCTTTTTTTAAATTTTAATGGAGAAGTTTGTATGTTTTAATCACGCTATAAATAAATATTAATAATTAATTATTTAGTAATAAATCGAAAAAATTTATAAAATATTTTCTTTAATTTTAATCACCATTTTATCGATTAAAGTAATTTTAATCGATGAAACATTTTACCGATTAATCGAGAAATTAATTGGTAATTTCCGCAGCCCTACTTTTTTTAAAAAGAGATTGCAGTCTCACCCCTCATTTTGTTCAGGGACAGAGTGTATTTGTAAACAAGCACCTCTAGTATAAGTTGTTTACCTTTGTAGGAAAGTAACTAACGATAATTTGATACATCCTTATTGTTTCTAGGGAAGCTGCTTTAGTAGGTTAAGATAGGCAAACAGATATACCGATTAATGCCAAGAGGTAAGATACTATGCCCTAACTTATAATCATCAGTGGCCTATTAACAATAAAGTAGTTGGAATCGTTAGGGGCCGACCATAAATGACGTCACGCGATTTGGTTTGATTTTTACCCNAAAAAAAAAAAAAAAACGTAGACCCACCATAATAGCACTATTTTCTAATTGAAAATTAGCATGTTGCAAATTAATTCTTTATCGTTTAAATGGGGGATGGTAACGATTAATTTAAATATAATCGTTAACTTTTGAAAAATTAACTATGAATTTTATGAATTAATCCTTAATTTCATTTAAAGCCAAACGCTCCAAGGGAAGTAACAAAAACTGGTAATTGACTTTTTTGTTGTTTCATTGCGTAATTTCCCTTTCTCAAAGACAAAAATAATGGTTCACCCTAAAAACGGCCTCAGACAAATCGGCCCTGGATTAATGTATGTTAATGGAATAAAATTTTATATTATCATTTTTACTCACCGATTCAGTGTCAGTTTTAGTTCACAAAAAACAATAATAATATCACAAGAAACAATTTAATAACATTTAAACTATTTGGTAGCAAGTCATGATTATTACCTTAGAAGAAATAATATCTTTTAAATCAGCTGAACGATAAAATCTATATTGAACCTTTCCAATTTCAACATTGAAGTAAATTCGCACCATGGCAATTTTTTCGGTGGTTCATGTATCAGTTGATTTGTCAAACAACAGAGTAAAATGACATGATCTCAACTTAGTGGACAAATCTTCTTTGTTCAGTTTGCCACTAAACATTTTTAATTATCATAGATCCCTTTGTTCGTTAAGAGCTGAAATCTGTAGCAATTTCTTCATCAGGAAACCAATCTGCAACATTTTCCGAGATGTCGTCCATTAAACTTAGTGGCAAGTATTTTCTTGCGGCAAAATTTGCCACTTTTTAATTCACATTCTGTTACCTGTTTGTTGTGAGCAGTTACAGGAGATGGTTTTTATCCTTAGTCAAGAACTGCAAATTTCCTTGCTGACATGGCCTGAATGAACGTGTTTCGCGCTTCTACCGTGGTTGCGAAGTCTCTTACACCACCAGATGCAACGCTAAATATCTTTCCACAGCACGAACATACAGCGATATATTTGGAATCATTGGCCGTTGATATCCAGTCCTTAAAATCGTCGTTTGTAATCCATGTAGATTGAAAATAACAATTTTTGTTCACTTCAGCTTTTTTCACAATTATTTTATCCACTTTTTCGTTTATTTCACAGTTTTCTAAGCTATCGTCTTCGCTTGTATTCATCTTTCCCGCCATTAATTTTTTTAAAAATTTTTTTTACTTTTTACATTCATTTTGTCATAATTTATGCGTAATTGTAGCGTACAACTAACGATATATCAATACAAATCTTTCTTGCCGTGGCCGTGTTGCGTCTCGCCTAGCCTAGCTGTCCAGAAAGCGCTTACATACAGTCATTAATAGAGCTCGAGATGCCACTAAAACACTTTAAAAAATAAAATTTGAATTAAGAAAATAGATATCACAAACATGATTTACAAATTAAAAAAAAAAAAAATTATTAAACATTGAGATTGTCAATATTTTTTTATTATTAAACATTGAGTCATTGAGATTGTCCAATTTTTTTTCGAAGTGATTATTCGCACGGTTTTCCCGTGCATATAATTTTTAAAATTATTCGCACGGGTCGTGTCTGGTCGTCGCGCATGCGTACTCCCAGCGGTTGATAACAAAATAATAGCCTATTTCACTCGATTTAGGCTAAATTTTTCAGTTATATGTTAATAGTACTAATATTTATATGTTTTTTGTACTAATATTTCTTTTCTGTTTGTGTTGTTTTTTTTTTTTTCTGTGCGTTGGTTTTTGTTTTACAACCACAGTGACTATGCTTGCAAACACTCAAACAGGCTTTTTTTTCCAGGGACAATTTTTTTATATCCCACGAGTGAGTGACTGTTACTACATGTGTTACTAACTTCTGAACTGAAGTTACTAGTTACAGTTACTGTTCACTGTTATGCTTATACTCATACCCACTTCAGTCTTACTTACACTTACAGTACAGAACAGAGTACGGACTCTCACGTTTTCATTTTTTAAAATGATGCTTTACCATCATAAAGTCTTTCACTTTAATTAATAAAATGATTAATTATAGATCATTAATAATTAATTAGCAAACGGCGGTTTGCAGGTCCGCTCAGACTCAGATTCTTGCTCAAATACTATTACTAAATTACTATCAATATCAGTGACAGCAAAATTAGTTTAATCATTGTCATCTTCATAATTTGTAGCCATTGGTCATTGACTCATTTAGTCACAGTCACAGTGACACTGTCTGTCAGACTGTCAGTGGGTCAGTAACTAAATAGTGTCGTAATTTATATTGGTTTTATTTGCGCAGGCTATTAGGTCTAATAATATTTATTTGACTCAATTAAATCAATTAACAGTAGACAGTGTCCTAAAACTTAAATATCAACTATACTAATCCTTTACATTATCTTAATTAATACACATTGTAGTTAGTAAGTGTAGATTAGCATTTCAAAAAAGTGCGAACAATTATCGGCACGGTGGAACCGTTCTAATAATTTTTAAAATTATCGGCACGGTTATGACGTCAAAACCGATAACGCTTGCCCTTTTTTTAAATACGAATTTTATTTTTTTTTTAACGGAAATTTACGGAAGGTAATTTTACGACAAATCTTTACGGATTGTCCGTAAATTTACGGACTTTTGGCGACCCTGATTAAGCTAAAAAATATGATGTATGACGTCATTAAACTAAAAATTTCAAAGGAAGAAAAAAAAAAGGCAATTAACATTTTTGTATTTAAATATAAGTAGTTTAATATAATGTCAATGAATTACAATTTTGTTATTCTTAATTAGGTTAAAAAATGTTTAATTTAAAATAAAATCATTTTCCTTATAAAAAGAGCTTATTTTAAAGTTTACACTTAAAAATCTTTTTTTTTTTAAATGGAGAAGTCTGTGTGTAAAAAAAGATAACTATTATTAATTGTTGATAATTAATTATTTATATATAAATTGAACAAATTCCGTCTGATATTAGCTTCACTGTCCAATTGATGCAGGAGTGCATTGGTGAGGTAAAGTCTTTGATGACTCTAAGCAAGCTCAAACTGAATGAAAATAAGACAGAAGCACTGCTATTCTGTAACAATAAATCCCGCAGTACTTTGACTCTTCCGAATTCTATTCAGGTGGCTAGTTCTGATATACTGTTCACAACATCGACTAGGAATCTTGGCTACATTATTTCTGACAACATGTCTTCCAACAACTTCATCAATCACATTTGTCGCTCTGCCTATACTGCCATTCGTCAGATCAGTTCAATCCGTCATTATTTAACAGATAGTGCAACAAAAGCTCTAGTCTGTTCTCTTGTTCTAGCTTGTATGGATTACTGCAATTCTCTTCTGTCAGGTGCGCCAAAACAATGCATTGAAAAACTACAGAGAGTTCAAAATTCAGCTGCCAGATTAGTTCTAAAGGCAAAAAAACATGACCATGTTACTCCGCTACTTTACTCACTTCATTGGCTACCCATACAAGCCCGAATTGATTACAAACTGGCCGTTCTGTGTCACAACTTCTTTTCTGACTCATGCCCTTTATATCTTACTGAACTTTTGTCAGTCTACTCACCAATTCGTCAGCTACGCTCCTCTGCAGATACACGCATTCTCTGTGTTCCTAAGACAAGAACTAAAACATTTGGCGAAAGGTCATTCTCTTTTTGTGCAGCCAAACAATGGAATTCTCTTCCATTATATATCCGTAGCATTTCAACTGCTAAGTCATTCAAGTCTGCACTTAAGACACATCTTTTTAAAATTTATTTTCAAAATTAATAAAACATTTCTTTAAATGATTAACGTAGCTGATGTATTGAGTATAGCGTATTGTCATTTATGTAGTTAATATGATATGAATGTTTCTTTTTATTTATATATGTATTGTTATTTCCATGTAAAGCGCTGTGAGCCTGGCTTGCTTGGATACAGCGCTATATAAATTATCATTTTATTATTATTATTATTAAAACACCTTCCTCACCTTTTATCGCTATTTTATCGATTAAAACAATTTTAATCGATAACAATTTTTGCCAATAAATCCTGAAATTAATCGTTGATTTCCACAGCCCCACTATCAATAACACTATCTCAGTCCAACTGAAAACACAACACCAAGTTGTGACTCCCATGTTGTGGAAATATAGAGCAAAGTTTTGTCATTGTTGATTGCTTGAAAACTGAAGAATTTGTGACATGGAATGCCTTACAACACATTAAGTAATGTGAATGTTTTTATAACTTATAATATACAAAGTCTTAGACCAGTCCTAAGTCTTGCGGATTAGCTAAATACACCACAAGATGTTGTGGATATTTTGAACACAGTTTGTAGACGTTCACCTGTGAGTCTGTGAGTACAGTAAGACGTCAAAACCTCCAGTTTGTTTTACGTTGCCGTCAGTGCTATAAACATTTTATGAACATTTTGTGGCTTTTGTTCCACTGTTGTATAGAAGTTCTAAACCTGTTTTTCTTTGTATATTCATTACGTTTGTGATGGTTACATATGTCTTTGTATGTGGGAAGGGGGTCATGGGGGGGGGGAATAAGGTGATTTATTTCTGTTTGTTCTAGGTGAGGGTTTGAGGAGGAGGTGGTTCTTGAGATATTAAGTGTAATTATTTTTGTATGTGGGGTAAGGTGTACATTTATGTTTATGTTCGTGTGTTTGGTAACTCATTATTATCTATACTTCTTTTAATTATACTTTGCAGGGAAACATGTATTCCCTCTAACTCCAGAGATAATGAGAATGTTTATTGATATTGTTTTTACGACTTTCCAGTAGAAGATGGCTTCCCTGCGTTCTCAGTGTAGGGTGGGGCGGGTTCATGTGTGGCGAAGCGCGGGGAGTATGGTGGGGGATTGTCTGATATCACGTCACTGTAGGAAGGGAGATCGCCTGGATTAAACAATGAGCCATTGCCAGGTAGGTTCTCTTGCGGCAACCCACCATTTGGATGCAAGTGTTCAGACACATACATGGAAACCCCATAAGGCGATGATTCCGTATGTGAAAAATGTTCATCATTCCCATTAAAATTTCTGTTGGGCACATCCATAAACGATGGGGCCGAAGGTAGCTGTCTGTTGGCGAAGTTCTCCTCGGCCGAACCCGACCGAAGTATGTCTAAAGGAATCTCAAACGTGTTATTCCTTGTAGGATCTACGATGTAGCCCCGCATCACCGGTTTTCTTATTCGTGGGGCACCAAAGAAAATGAGGAGAGCTGACACACAGAAAGCAGTGCTTCCAGCGATGAAGATTTGAAATGCACTTCCGGTTTCGAAGTCGTAACTCATCGGCTGTTCGAAAACAGGGCACTTCATATCCATCTGTTCTTTCGTACCCTTGGGGATCACGGTTACGTACGTGATAGCCGAGGCAAAAAGGAAAAGACCTTTGAAAAAAAAAATCACAAAAACGGCTAAAATTGTGGTTATTTGGCATTGAGACACTAGAAACAGTTATAGTTATGTTAATTACTTCTTGAAAGTTAAACACAATATTTGAACCACCATGTCATGTAGCTACTTGTTAATGTTAACGCATCATTTTGCGCATGTCGAAATTCCACGCAAAAACTGTCGTGGCGATATTAATAGTAAATATATTCGGACCAGCGGTGATGTGTTGTTCTGTGCGCAGTTTACTTATAAAAGCGCAATCTGCGACGAATACCTTTTAATTTTTCAAACAAAGAGTTACCTTTTTTGAGTTATTCAATTTTTTACGATTTTGCGTTATTAGTTATATCAACCAATATGTAATCAAACAAATCTTGCACGAATCCGTTAATTAAGACTCAAATTTAAGAATATTTTTGTTTCACCTTAGTTTTCCCCCTATATAAAGAGCAAACTACTGCCTTAAAGTCAAACATCCAGAACCACCCAGCATGTGCAATACCTCTATCCTCCTGATTATTTTTAAATAGTTCATGTTTAAAATGGAATATATGTTAAAATGAAAATCCATCTGTCCAGATACATTTTCACAAGACCGACTCCCGTGTAACCTAAATTTAAGCTAATTATACAACTGTTGAATATCAAATTTTTTTAATATTAAACATTTAAATCCTGTTTAAATAGCACAATATTAAAAAAAAAAAAAAAAAAAAAAAAACAGAAACCAACGATATAAAGCATTGGTTAGGATGTTGAAATGTTGTGTCAATAAATCATTGGACAAAATTAAGCTGAAAATTCCCTCATTTCTCAAAGTATACATTTTGTTCGTCTTCAGAGCATAGCAACAATAGTTTGTTTTATTTTGATATTTTTTATATTTTCATTTTCTATTATATCTTCACTATTGAAATTTTTTTTAAAAAGTCGATAAGAAGGAAATAGCGATTGGAAGACTATGTTGATCATGAATCGTCCATGAAGCACATTGGTGCTATCGGCGCTTGGATTGAACTGGAAAATCGGTTGAAGGAAGGAAAGACTATAGACAAGGAAACAACAACAAAACTTAAGCAAAATAGACTAAGCACTGGAACAATGTTTTACAAACAATCATTTCAATTGTGCAGTTTCTTGCAAAACGGAATTTACCAATTCGTAGCACTGTGGATTGTTTCAACCAGGCAATGGACATTTTATGGGGGTATGATTTTTGTCTGGAAAGTACGATTCATGCCTATATAATTATTTACGGGATTTAAAAATTGAAGAAGTTCATAATCAAAAATTCAAAATTAGAAATTAATCTGATCGGTGATGTCATGTCACCTTTAAAATAATTAAAAATAATTTTCCAAATTCGAAACATTATTCTATCATATTGGACTGCACATTTGAAGCTGGTCACCAAGAGCAAATGACTATGTATGATTTTGGGAGTATGCAACATTTTTAGTACCGCAGTAGAAATCATTGCATATTATTTCATGGCTGTCAACGACATCACTTGTTTAGGTCTCTCGGAAGCATGCGTATTTTAAGAGCTTGAAGATCTGAATTTAGGTTTCCAGAACCGAAGAGGCAACGGATATATAAAAATGGAGCGAATATGAAATGCTGCAATCGTGGTGTACGAAAAAACTTCAACTTGAACTCAGTCCGAAATCATTGTATGTGCCGTGTGGATGTCATAGTCTCATCTATTCTTGGAGACATGGTAACATCTTCATTGGTTGCAACAACACTCTTTGGAGTTTTGAATCATATTTATCAATTTATGCTTTGTTATGTGCTTCAACACAGCGAAAGAAGATCTTGAAAACGCATGTAAAAAAATCTGAAAGTAAGCATATTTCCGATACACGTGGGAATGTAGGATCGCAACTGTTAAAGTTGTTCGTAATCAAACAACAGCAGCGTGAGATGCGTTGGAGGATGTGTCTGAAATGCCAACGATTCTAAATCAAAGACCGAAACTGGATTGGCGAAACAACTAAAACAAATTTCAATAACTTGTAATTTTAGACATCCGGTAGGATTTGGTGTGTCAAAGTCAAATGAATATGATCAGCAAATTGATGCAATCGAAAGACATTCAATTTGACATTGCCCTGCATGGAATGTATAAATAGTGCAACTGAGTTCATGAAAAAATTACAAAGAAGATGGATTTGCATTCGCTCAAATTTCGTTCAGAGAATTGGCTAAAAAATTAGAGATGGAACCAGATGAAATCATATTTCCTGCTGCCACAACTTGAGACGACGGAAACTACACAAACAGTTCGACTATGAACGAGTAGATGAATCATTGATAAATTCAAAAGAAAAAATATCGATTGGAGTTTTAAAATATTTTTTTTTAAGATCAAGCAGTAAAGTTTCGAAAAAGCTTCAAGTATTTATAAATACATGTCTTCAAACGATTCTCCGAATCCGCTGGCCCAATATCATCACCAACGATGACCTCTGGCAACGTACACAACAAGAGCCAGTGGAGGACACTCTCAGATAGCCAACATCCTGCATTGTGAGACAAGCCCTCTCTTGGAACCCCCAGGGCAAGAGGAAGAAAAAAGGTCGACCCAAAATGACCTGGAGAAGGGAACTTGAGGCAGACTCCAAAAAGAGTGGACACAGACGGGGACAGTTAGAGAGATCGGCACAGGATCGAGATGCCTGGAGAGCCTCCAGATGGGACGACAGGCGATGATGATGATGAGTAAAGTCATTGACTGCACGTTTTGAGCAAATCAAATGTCACTTTTTTCCTTTTTCTTTTTTATAAAACATTTTTAAACAAAAAATTAAATTAAAAAAACATTGCAGAATTCGACCAAACGGTTTGATGAATTATTGCATGGTGGTTATTTGGCCTTGAGACACTAGACTGGTAGTTATTTGGTGATTAAAACTACTGTACCTGCGTACGTTGAAACGTCTCATTTAATGAAACTCAGATATCATGTGATATATATTAATTGATGATAAGTGAATCGGGGGGGGGGGTGCATGGTTTCGCTCACTTGATAATCATTTTCCCATAATATTCATCATGGCCCACAGATAAAGATAATATTGATACTATAGGTTCCTTCATATTGCCTCATTACTTACCAAAGCAGCGGTTCCTCCCACACAATCCTTGTCAATTTTGATTAATATATGTTTTTAAAAAAAATATAATTTTTCCTTTTAACTATGAGTATAATTTAGTTCTTTTAATATTAGACTTCTATTTGTCTTTGTTCTATTTGTGCGTTAAAATGCTCTTTGCCGAGACGTTCGTTGTTTTGTGACGTCTTGTCAGGCTCATAAATACACTGCCTGCATGTTATTCATCTACTTATCTTTAAGCATATTTTTACCAACAAGTGATCGATTTGTAAGGTTTAGTCGTGGAAACTAAAAACAAAATAGCAGCAAAACTCCACCCCCTTGAGTAACTTTTACATGTCTGGCTATATTTTTAATGACAGTTAAACATGAACTCATCCATTGTTTGAGTTGGTGTAGATACGTTTCGAGCATCAAAAAGCTGAAAGAAAGCAAGCTAAAATCTTCCTGCATAGCCACTGGCACGTATAGAAATAATTGGCAATTGATGTAAGGATCAATATCAAATCAACAAATCTTCTGCTGAATCCATCCACAAAACCCAGGACCACTGCTGCAACTGGAACTATCGCATCCAGATTCTTCATCTATCCACATGGAAATTACGGGCATAATTTTGCTCAGCCATCTGTATAATCTAAGAAATAGACCTCCTTAACTTAAATCGG
The DNA here is from genome assembly GCA_002072015.1 of Radix auricularia. Lineage (NCBI taxonomy): Eukaryota > Metazoa > Mollusca > Gastropoda > Lymnaeidae > Radix > Radix auricularia. Next base: position 106,422 of record MUZC01002479.1, read on the forward strand.
AGTACCATGATGATTGACATAGAATCCGAGCATGGCCTTAACATAGCCATATTTGTCCCCCAAAAATGAAAGAGAAAACCCCGCTTACCTCCTGTTCCAATCATGACGGCAATGCCGTAGACGAGCTTTAGAAACGTGTGACGCTCATTTCTCCACGTACACGCGGCCATCAGGACGGAACTCAGACCACCGGTCACCGCCAGCAACAGGCCCAGGATCAGGAGGCTGATAACAGCATCAACTCCTTCAACTGAAAGATTTTAGAACATTTTCATGTGTTGTATATATACTCGTGTTTTTTTTCCCATCTGTGGTCATGTATTGCGTTCATGTTTTGTATCTATGTATTATGTTCATATGTTTTGCTCATGAATAGTTTTTTTTATTTAAATTTTTTATTTTATTTTTATTACGTTCATGCGATATATTTATTTATTGTCTTCATTTGATGTTTTTATGTATTATAATTTTGTATTTTTATATTATCGAAAAATAAAAATAGTATTCGTCTAGCATCTGGGATTTCTCCAGTATTGCCGATAGATCAGTTAATGATCGTTTTGAACACAAAACCCTAAAACACGTATGTTTCCCCCCAAGTGAATGAGTTCAAATACATAACACAGACATTGGCTTTACAAGATGAGGGAGAAATGGTTGTATAAGAATGACCCATTATTTTTTTTACCTTTCCCGGCATTGGGCTGTACGCTTGTGTCATCACACGTGAAGACCGGACAGCATCTGAAGACTCCCTGGTGTTCTCGTCGTGTGTCCCTCACCAGCCAAGTTTCGTCTACCAGGGCACAGATGACCAAGATCAGACCCACGGCGTGGACAATCCAGCCCAGGGTGGTCAGTATCTTCATGCATCGTTTAGTGATGGTCAACATGGCCTTGATCTTCAAGTCTGAAATTATTCAAGTATGACTTGGACTAAGAAATTCAAAGTGCTTGGTTGTCTATGACTGCTTGTCGAAAGTGGTTATCTGGGACCGATTGTAACACGGATATTTAAATCGGTTGTCAAAATCTTTTCTTTTTTTTTTTACACAAGTGTAACTGTCATGAGCTAACACACATCGCGTTTGGATCGATATGTGTTGTATTGTAGGTTAATGTTGGAATATTGCATGAGCCCCGTCAATATAGATTCTATGGGTGTTGACACAGCACCATTCAAGGTTGGTCCTTTAAAAAAGTTGATGTCATGTTTAAAATTTAAAACAATTAAAATTTAAAGTTGCAAAAGAACACGGAGTTATTTGCAGCTCTCGCAAGCCTCCATCAAAATAGTGTCCTCAAAACTTAGCAGTTATTTCATGTTAGATTTTATTTACATGGTCCATCCAGCGCCCAGATTGGGGGAAATTTATTAATTTTTTAAAAAGTTTCTTTTATTTAGGCAGTGAAGCCATAGAAGTTTGCTTCGTTAAGTTTTGTTAGGGGGTGAGGCAGTGGCGTAGCTAGGGGGGGTGGAGGGGGCGGTCCGCCCCGGGCGGCACTCATCTAAAGGGCGGCATTTTGGGGCATTAATTTGAATATAGAGCCATTTTCGACGACAGCACTTTTTCTTTTGAAGGGGGAAACCAAGGTGAAACAAAAATACTCTTAATTTCGAATCTTAATTAGCGGATTCACGCAACATCTGTTTAATTACATAGTGATAGTTATAACTAATGCAAACTAGTTAAAAAATTAAAAATCACAAAAAAAAAAAAAAAAAAAAAAAAAAAGGGATCGGTTTGTTTGGAAAATTAAGCGGTATGCGTCACAAATGTCGCTATTATAAGAAAACTGCACACAAAAAACAGCACATCATCACTGGGCCTATTAATATGTATTCTACTATTAATATCACCACGAACGTTTTTGTGTTGAATTGTCGACATTTGCAAAAGGATGCGCTAACAAGTAACTACATGACTTGGTGGTTCAAATATGTGTTTAACTTGCAAGTAGTAATTTACATTACTGTTTCAGTTTTAGAAAATTATTTTAAGGTAACTTACTAAAAATTAAATCTATTTTGTTTTTATTGCTTTAAAGTAGCACACATAATTTGTTGTTTTTTTCATTAAAATATTGTTATTCATAAAAATGCTACGTCTAGCCAATTAAAGCAATGCGTAAATAATTTGAATTTTTATATTTTATGGAAAAGTATTAAGATTTAGCGCAAGAACATGAACATATTGAAATTTAACTGCAAATAAACATCACTATAACATAAATAATTTTGAAAACGACATATTTCAAAAATTTCATACGTCTTGAAAAAAATTGACACACGAAGAAGTAACTAGTAAAACGAGATCAGATGCTGGAACTTTACTCAGTTCAATGCAATAGTTTTCTTTTCTATCGTATCTCAATTTATGGGAACCCGTTTTCTTTAAAAAAAATAATGCCAACCCATTTCATGGAACAAAGTTATGTGCTAACACAGAACGATGTTATAAATTATAGGGAGTTGGAGATATCAACTGAACGCCGTGCTGGAAGGAGAATAAGTTTGAGTGAAAAAAATCAGGAGACGGGGTTCTATCTTTAGAGGAAGCCGTACAACGAGAAATGTTTTCAGCCATAGATGCAATTATAAAAGAAAGTAACAGAAGCCACTAATGAATTGCATGTCCTTGCAAGACAATATTCGTGTATAATACTATCATCCAGACTACTAAATGAAAGTTTTTACCATCAAATAAATGTCTTTATTACCATTGACAAAGAACAGCCCAAATAAACGAAAAAGGGTCCATGTGTTTGTGGCTGTACACAGGGCCAGTCTTTGCAATTGCGGCGACTTAGTATGCGAAAAAGGATACGCGGGGCCCAGTTTGGGTAGGGATAAGGTATTAAGGATAATAAGTGAACATTAGGATAGATGTGGCCTATGAAAGCGTGAACACACTGCAGCCGCATAGGTGCATGGCAGTGGCCTAAGACCAGCCAACGCTTTTCCTACACTACAAGAAGAGGCATTATGTTAGAAAAACAGGGGGGATGTCCCCTTGATCTATTAAAATATATTAAATAGTATAGATTGGAAAATTCTTTATCTAACATTATATTTTTGCTAAGAATGTTTTCAACAATTACCATTAGTGTATCTAGTTGTGAAAGCAGCTTCTCCAAACTTTTGTTGATAAAAAAAATATTGGACCCTATTTTCGTTCCACATTGAGTTATTTAAGACTACAAAATCTTGCATTATTATCTAACGATATAACAGATATTACAAATTATTTAAATTTTGATAATATTATACACGACTTCTTTATTATGAAAGTTAGGTAACTAATGTATAAAAATGTTTACATCTGATGTATACAATTTCTTTGTTTATAAAAGAAATCATATATTTATCAATAAAAAATGACAGCATATTAATTGTTAATAACTTTCTGTGTAAATTTGGAATATGTTTTTATCTCGTTTGGGGGGCCTGCGACCTCAATAAATTTCTTGTGGCCTTTAACAAAGGCATCTTATATTTTTTAAAATGTGTACTTATAGGTATATCATCTTGTTCGGCCTATTTTATTAATGCTTACATAAATATTGCATGAAATGGTTAACATGTTCCGCACCTTTTACTTTTACAATGTAATTCCTTTCAATTACAATTATTTATTAATGTTTATTAATTTATAAAAACCATTATACATCATCACAAAAACTTAGACCCCTTTTTCAATGTGACATCACAAAGCTTCCCCCCCTCCCTCATAAAAGCCGTATTTTCTATTTGAAAATCAGCATGTTTCCAATTTGTTTTTTGTCAGTTAAATATTTTTTAGTGTAAGGCTGCACTCTAATATCGTAACACGTGTAAAACCCTTTAAAATTATATTAAATTAAGTTTCGGTAATCATATATATAAGTGGAACTTTTATTTAAATTTGCGCGTTTTTATTTGACTTCAAATGTGTGACACCCTCCCCCCCCCCCCCCCCCCACATGTTTGACGTCATTTATGGACACCCCTAAAAGGGCGGCAAATAGGAGAACGCCCCGGGCGGCAAAAGCTCTAGCTACGCCACTGGGGTGAGGGGCAGCGGTTAAATTGTTTCTTTCTGCAATTGCAGCACAGAGTTCTACTTCTACCTCACTAACTAGCATCACATGGGTACCTAACTAGACAATAGTTAGGCGGCTGGGGTAATGCGTGGAAACCCCTATAGCCGTGGCCTGTGACCGCTGCATCACTTGCCAACAGATCATCTCTCATGGTCTGTGGACGCAATTATCTTCTGCATAGAAAGAGCGTCTTTATATCTAAGATATAAGATCACATGCAAGGGTGGACTGTTGAGTCCAAGCGGCCCGGGAAAAAAACAACAAAAAGAGGCACTATCTTCATAACTTATTTTCCGTGTGCATTTTCCCCATTTAATACCGAGGGCGAGGTCTCCATAGTCATGGGTCACTTTACTAATTGCACTTTTAAAAAAAAACAGAAAAAACAGCAATAAATTACATGGATAAATTATAATTATAAATAAAATATCATATATGAAACAAGTTATAAATCAATTCATTTGGACTCAATGTGATGGTGTTTATAGTACAAGCAACTTCTTTAAGCTGGTGGCCATTTCGGCGAAATGATCTATAATTTTGTCAATATTCATTTCACTTAAGACATCCGTTTCTGTTGACATTAGCATAAAAGCTTCAAGGCGTGAAGATGACAGTGAGCTTCGCAAGCGATTCTTCATGTATTTCAGTTTAGAGAAAGATGTCTCACAAGCTATTTGGGTAGACGACAGAGTCAATAAGAGTTTATATGCAATAAAGAGATTCTTGTATGTTTGCACATAAAAACTGTAAGTATGTAGTACCAAAAAAAAAATCATGTTAAGCCTGGTCCCTTTTTGGACTCAGGACGTGTTAGCGCATTTTCGTATTATGTATCAGTACTTATGTTAGATATCAGCATTATGTAGTTATCAGTAATTGTGTTTAGATTTTAGACATATTTTAATGAATTTTCTTGTGTAACGAATATACCTGAAATTTTTTTATTTAAAAGTCATTTCTTTACATTTTTAATTTTTGTTTATTTTCTCTTTAATCTAACTACAAGTGGTTTGTGGTCACTGAAATAGGACTCATAAATGAAACATTCTAAATTGTAATCAGCTAATCGCCCAAATACTCAACCAATTGTTGTTTGATATATCGTGGTTGCCAATCTTGTTGAAAGTAGTTGATTGTTGAAGCTTGTTTCGAAAATTTTTTCAATTTCTGCCCCTGGGCTGCTAAGATCTTGATTGAAGTCACCACAAATGATGACGTAAAACTCTCTAAACTTTTACACATATTCTAATGACGTCAACAACAAAAAAAAAAACGAATTCTTTTGCACACTTTCGCACCACTAACCAATAACTTTAACTCTTCAATGCTTGAAAAACGATGTATTCGACTTCCGGCAATGGCGGCCGTTGCCTGCGCCAGTGTTATCTCTCGATTCGCAATGTTTTTGGTAGTTTTAACGGTTTTTTTTAACGGATCGAGTAACTGAGTGTTGATGCCCAAATGGCAGGTCAGGACATACAAAAAACATATATACATCATGGGTCTAGGACTTATGGTTGCTGAGATCTAGGGTGATGACAGACGGACGGACAAAACGGGTGCAATAGCGCATTCGACTTCTCGAAATGCGCTAAAAAAAGCAGCAAACAATGCATTTTTGCAAGATTTGCATTTTGGAAGTTCTTATCCACAACTTGGTCGTCCCAGAGTTCATGTGGCGAATCTTTACTGACGCTGTCCTCTACTGAATCATCGAACATTAGGAGAAGGTATTAGTTGGGGACAGAATTTTGGAATTTGCCCATTTCATCGCACAGCCAGTTAGCTCTTCTCTGAGATTAGACGCTGTGGCGCTTTTATCGAATTAAACAAAAATACTGCTAAGATGCTGCATCGCTGATATAGCCAAACCTTGTTGTTTAATATCCTGAAAGTTGTGTGAATCAAGACAGACAATATCTGCATATAAAGAATCGTGACTTTCAAATCGCTTGCAATAATTTTTACGATTTATGTCCATGATGCAATTATGAACTTCCATACGATATCTGTCCGATGCATTATTTCCTACTACCTGTTGCGTTCTTCTCTCATTAGACATCACTTTTGGTTTGTCTAAATATTTCTCTACAAAATTGTCCTCAACGTTACTTTCAATATTATCTTCTTCAAACTTGTTATAAGCCCCATGACACACATGGTTTAACACTGTCGAGAACATCATCGAAATCTCTTGAAATATTTTTTGGCAACTTGGCAGTATAATATATACATTACGTTATGTATGCATTGCATCTATTCCGATGGCTTGTTATACTTGTAAATAATTAGGCAACGATCCTGTGTATAGTTTTTTTAGTGACAATCATTTCAAACTTGATAAACTTATCTTGCAACTTGTAACGTTTGAGGTGTAACCCAAATTTTCGCTTTGAATGCGTATGATGATGTTAGTTCTTGTAAAGTTAAATCAATTCAATGAACAATGATAAGTTTGAACCATCAAAATTTCTAAATAATTTTTAACACACTTTCTTTGGCCCACCATCGAGTTTCACCAATAATATTTAATCTTTGGTGTCTAGATTTCTGCTGGTGATCGACACAAACATCTATTCTTTTATACGATCCTCTAAAGTACATCGCACACGTGATAAGCAGTTGAAATACACTAATTAAAGAGGTTGAGGCTTGAGTGGTATCACTTACACCAAGATTCAATACATGTGCTTAGCACTAGACATGAATTTGATGAGGCGCGACGTCACTCAACCATTTAGTAAACCCGTTGTACTGTCCTTGCATATGATAGATCTGTAGTATTACCGACACAATTTTCAATATTCATGTTACATTCAATGAGTCTCTCTTGAAATAATTCAAACAGCTTTTCCAGTAGTAGGTGTCCAGTTTGCAACTTTATATAAAAGTACCAGTAAAATATTTGATTACTTAAATTTATTTAATGTCGTTTTAGTTGGCTTCAAACGTGTTACGATGTAAGAGTGCAGCCTTACGCTAAATACATAATTTATGACAAAAAAGTGATTCGGAACATGCTCATTTTCAAATAGAAAATACGGCTTTTAGGGTGGGTGTGTGTGCAAATCCTTGTGACGTCATATTGGGGTGAGGGTCAAGTTTTTGTGACAACCTGTGACAAGAGGCACTAGGGTTTAAATTTTTTTTAAAATCTGCAAAAATCGCGTTGTACAAATAAAAATAAAGTTAAATTAGCTAAAACATTGTTCTTATTTAATTATAAACTTGTATCAATTGAGTGTTGAAAACGGCCACATTAGCTGACTGATAAGAAACAGTAATTTTTGTAACTCAATTACTGAAGTTTACCAAATAGTAGTTAAAAGTATTTCATTTCAGAGTCATTATCATCAAAATCGTCCGCATTTGAGGAAATAGACGTTGGGATCAGAATTGAGCCCAAGTGTATTTTCTCCCAAGAATTGATGACCCTTCACAAGTTAGGCTGGGTGCAGAGATTTGTGTGAAATTCTTTGCATGGATATATGCTTCAAGTTATGCTGCACAAACAGAATTTATGGGACAGATAAAACGACCAAATTATTTTTTCCCTTTTTCCATTGACTTTGCATCACAGAAACACGGTTCAGTGTTAGCATTGTGTGATGGAATGGCAAAACAAAATTCAGCAATAATAAGAAGTTCTAAAAAATTTCCTCACTCTTGCAAACTTTTGAAATACTTCAAGTTCTGATAGCCAATGAGCTAAATATAGCTGGCGTGCGTGTTTATTTCGCGATACATGATAGATTAAAGTAGATATATAGCACAGAAAAGTATGTAAAAAAGTATCGATCTATTTATCGGGTTTGGAGAAAATCTCGGACAAAAGTTATTTTCTTGGAAAGTTGTCAAAGAGAACGTGTCCGGGAGACAAGGACTTTTATTAACACTACCCGAGTCCCCTTCGCCACTTCTCTAAAATAAATCAACAGGAAACCGGATTTATCACAATGGTATTGCATACCAGTCACCGTAAAAAAACAACAACACATCACATGTCACCCGTTGGTGGCGTCAGAGGACGCCAAAGTGGGTGGGGATGGGAGTGGTGATAGATAATAATTATAATTTTGGTGCCCTATTTTTCATGAAGAAGATTGGATTTTATCATAAAGCTCACTATTCTAGACAATGATCACAGCCCCCCCCCCCACACACACACACCAATAGTTGTGTTCAACATCTCCCGAACATTGCCGCCCATTGAAATTATTGAACTGACTGACCTGCTCTTCTATTACTCCAAGACTGTCATAAAAAACTCACACACACATCTAGTTAACCACGCAGTGAGTGCTAGCGGTGGCGTCACTAGGGGTGTGGACCGCACCGGGTGACAACATTTACAAAAAGTGACACCGAAATTTAAATTTCTGTATGTTCACCGTCATTTGGCTTCGACAGACTCGAAGGGGGTTTAGGGGTTAAGTAGTAAGGGGGTGACACCATGAGCTACCGCCCAGGGGAGACACCAACCCTAGTGACGCCTATGAGTGCTAGTGAATTTTGTGCTCTCCCCAAAAAGAGACTGAGTATGCAGTATCCATGGAAAAGTTCACCTTTTTTCTTACACTGTCTTTCATAAAAGTTTACCCGCGATGCCAGGAATCAGGAATGCACTCTGCCACTGTGTCACCTGAAAGGCCATGTTGGTCATCTGACTGACTAATCAATTTGGTCATTGACCAATGATTTACAATACATTGTGGGACAGGGCTTATTTTTCCTCCACCAGTAACATTCTGAAATCATCTACCTCATTGCTCATGGAAGTGGGGTTTAAAAGCAAACTTAATAAAGAAGTTGCAAAAATTAGGACTCCCAAATTAGAATGTCATTTCTGATGATATTTTAATTTAAAATGAAGTAATATGGATGTGTGAATGTGATAAAGCCGCGGACTGCGAGTTTGAGACCCTAAAAATAAGTGATACATTGGAAACATTGTTTAGCTTTGAGATTAAACGAGGCTACCTGAACATTACCTATAATCGTTTAACATCATGTGATATAAATTAAATAAGTACAGTAGCAAAAGCCGTAAGACTTCGGGTGAATAGCTTATAGATGTCACCCTATAATATAGACTTCAGATATTGCGCGATGTTCTCATTGATTGTTAGCTTTATACAAGATTGCGTAGCGAGAGGGGAAAATGCCCCGGGTGGTACTTTGTTAGGGGCGGAAAATTTTATCTTAGTTATTTAGCTTCAAAAGGATTTTTTAAAAAGAAAGTGGAGATTTTTATCTAAATAAAATAAAAACTAAAGTAGGAATCGCTAATAGAAATAAAGGAACTGTACTATCATATAAATGTACACGTTTCAAAGCTAAAAATTCAAACTCAAATAGGATAAAAATTACTCTGATATTTATGCTACTGAATTATTGAAGTAGTATGAAAATGTGACACTGATGTGCTGTTAGCTTCATTTGATGCTTCAAATTCGACAGCCGTTTCTGTAAAATGAAAAGGAAAATTGCTGTTCCCTGTCAATTTCAAACATGAGCCAATCAGATGCTCAGGGCGGTACTTTGTTGGGGCGCCAGATTCTACTTTTTTTTTTATTAGCTCCGAAAAATGAAAAAATATTTTTAAAAAACGAAAGAACTATAATAAACTATGCGAATGTTTCTAATCCCAAGAATTTGAATTTTTGTATAAACGCACACAATACTACATATTCGATTACATCGGATAACTCTCCATATATCTCACACAAGGATCAAACAAGTCCATTTGTGCTATGTGAAAGATTGAAGAAAATCATAAAATAGATGTTAATGAATACTATTAAGATTTCTTTAAAACATAAAATGAATCTGTGTACGGCATTTCTGAAATGGTTTTAAATAAGTTTAGAGGTGGTGATTTTAAAACAACGGGCAGTAAAGCCCCAAAGTTTGTTAAGACTTCTTCATGGCTTGAAAGTATAGAGGAGTTAAAAAATAAAAAATAAAATAAAAATTTAAAAAAATAATTTAAAAAAAAAACCCCAAAGGTTTTATTTTAAGGTAAAAATTTCTCAAACAGTTAATTATACCTGAATTGTTAACATGCTGCTTCAAGTGAAATGAACTCTCTATTATTGGTACACTAGAACGTTGTCATGCATTATTTTCCATGACCACACACAATGGAAACAAATCAAATTGTTGCTACTGACAAGGAATTAAACATACTTCATGATTCAAAATAGTGAATATACGATGTAGCCATTTTGACATTATTTTGAAAGCTATTTAAAACTGACAGAGGCATACGAAGGCTAAACATATGAACAGAGCTAGTCACTTTCCTATATTTATATATATATTACATTAGCAACGTAGGCCTACTATCTGGAAACATGTATTTTATGAATTCAATGATAACTAAAATTATGTATAAACGTATAGGGCTAATAAAATGCTTTGCAGGGGTTACTCATAGATAAGCTAATTGAATATGCTAAAATTAAATAAATGAAAAGTTCATTACGATATATAAAAAAACTAATTACACAGACTATTTGTGTAAGGCAACAATAAATTAAAGCTTTATTATCAACTAATACAAATAATGGTAGACGTTTCGGCTCATGCCTTCATCAGTACAAAAACAATTACACGTACTTACATATATATTAAAATTAAAATTAATTTAAAATGAAGTAATATGATATATAAAAATGTTTTGGCCATGAAACACAAAATTTCTAAATCTTAATTGTAGTAATTAAGAAATGAAAGTTTTTGCTCTTCCATTTTTAGCGCATTTTCGAGATGTCGAAATCGCTATTGCACCCGTTTTGTCCGTCCGTCCGTCCGTCTGTCATCTAGTGTTGTTTTAGTCCCAGGTCCTATTCTAGTTTCAGTTTTTATTACGTTTTTTCTGAAATAATTTTAGTTTTAGTCTAGTTTTAGTTTTAGGCCCAATTTTAGTTTTCGTTTTAGTTTTCGTCGACTAAAACTAAAACACCTGAATTTTAGTTTTCGTCTTATACATTTTAGTTTCACTTTTAGTTTTAGTCTTGTAAACACCAATAACTAATAACATGATTGTTCATGATCAATTGTTGAAACATATTGAAGCATATATAGTAGCCACAGAGATGACAGCTCAGTTTACCGAGACTGAGTCCGTTCACTCCATTGTCCCATTATAAGTCACACTATCACATTATGTTAAAAGTCAATGCAATGACTCAATTTTTGACTATGTTGTAGACTAGCAGACTTGCAGTGCATGTACAAAAAACAACAACTAAAAACGTAATAACAATAAGAAACCAAAAACGTAAGTCAAAATTTAAACAAACGTAGTTTCATTCTAAGACCTAGAACTATAAACTAACTAAACTAAGTAACAACAATTCACTTGAAGAGTGAAGACTAAACGTCAAAACAAATGACTGTTCATCTTGAGAAAGACCCGTTTTTCTAGACTCTGATTAGTGCTGATTCTTTTCCCAGTTGTCAAATCACCACAATGAGAAAAAATTATCTCCAAGAAAGCCTCCGAGGCTGGCGCATTCAATATACTAGAGCCAATGTTGCAAGCAACGGAAACGTTTTCTGAACGTTCTGTGATTGCCAATAGCTTAAACCATTGTTATCCTCACTGACTGCTGTGGCAGCTTCTTGATAGTGCAACAAATAATATTCCAGTTCGTCTTCAGGCCCACGAACTGCAAATATAATATTAGTGGTGGGTGCGGTGTTTGCAATGTGTTGCGTCAGGGATTCGGTGCGCTTGAGAGGAGGTCCAGATGTAGTCAGGGTTGTTGAACAAACGCTGTCAGCAGACGCAGTTGTAGTGATATTTCGGTTAGGAATAGGCTGACCAGCAGCTAAAATCACATGACTAAGATGTGCTGCCTGTGCACTTACTGTGGCTGCTGCTGCTGAAGCAGTTTCTTCTTGCAACACAAACTGTTTTGCTGCATTTAGAATATGCTCTTTCCCTGAAATGAACAGTGCTGGCACAGTTGTAGGATCATGCGGACAAGCAGCAGAAGGTATAGGTTAAATATATCAGACGATGGTACCAACGAAAACTCAAATCGTCGCCCCAGCCATCCAAAAAAGTGAGTGCTAGCTCTTTTAGTGATGCGTTCAGAGCTTGATCAGACTGTGCCTCAAGAAGATGATATTCTATGTCCATAAGTGCTGGAATTACTGATGACATAACAACTTTATCGCCTATTTGGTCTATTAATGCTATTACATTAAACTTTTCAGTTTCAAATTCCTCCACAGTCTATATATGATACTTCATTTAATTTCAGCCGAATGCGCCCCACGTTTTCAGTTCGAAAATATTTTGGTGTGTAAGAGTGTGTATGTACAAAATGTCCACAATGTGCATCCAACAAAACAGTTCTGGCTCAGCCCAGGGGAAGGGAAGTTCCAACATAGCCCAAGAAAAAATTTATTTTCTTCTTTTTAGTTCACAAAACGTGGTATCTTAAAAACTTTTTTAAAAATATTTTTATTTTATACTTTTTAGTTCAAATGAAAAACGTGGTGTTTTAAAAAGCTTTTTTATATATATATTATTATTGCTTACTAAAATGTCTTTAAGACATGGGAAATAACTAAAAAAATGAAAATTCCCTGGTTATGTTACTTCCCTTGAAATTTTCATGTTAATGACGTCATACATCTTTATTTTTAGTATAATTACTATAATTAAGTAGAATTGAGTACTATAATTAATGAAATATTAAATTGTCATGTGAATCAAGTATGCATGCAAAATTTCATCAAAATTGGATGATCAGAAGTGGTTCAAAAAAGGAATTCAATTTTTGCGCCGGAAAGACAAACATCCAGACAAGAAAGCAAACTAAGAAAAACGTTGTAAAAAAAACGTGGTAAAAAAATAAAGATCAGTGTGGCAGTGTTTTGTGGGTCGATTACCTACGGGAAAAGGGCCTGAACCAAATTTGAAACAATAAGTGCTCCCAGCCTTTAATTAGTTTGTGGAAAGTTCATATATATATTATTTCCAATAAATTTTAATTTATAAATATAGATGTATATGTAATAGTTATATTGTATGCAAAGGCGACCTCAGTGCGAATAAAAAAGGCCAAAGTTGGACAATTATTTCACACGATGAATCAGTGGCGTAGCTAGAGCTTTTGCCGCCCGGGGCGGTCTCCAATATTCCGCCGTTTTAGGGGTCGCTCATAAATGACGTCAAGCACAAAAAGAGGGAGTGGGGAGAAGTAACACATTTGAAGTCATCGAAACGCGCAACTTAAAAAAAAAATGTTTCATTTTATTTTATGACTGACATCACGCTAGTTACAATATTAGAGTGCAGCCTTACACTAAAAACATATTTTAAATGGAAAACATGATTTAAGATGCTCATTTGCACTTATGGGGGGAGGGGGAAAATTTGTGACGTCACATAGTGGAAGGGGTCTAAGCTTTCGTGACGGCGTGTGACGATGGGGGCAGGGTGGTGAAAAGTCAGTCAAAATCACGTGAATTAATTTATGGGTGGCCCCTTCTGTCAATCGTATGATGTTTTTTTTAAAAATAATTAATAAACATGAATTAATAATTTTAATTGAAGTACTTTTTAAAAGGTGGGGAACATTTTTACCATAGCATGCCCTATTTATGTAAGCAGTAATGAAAGTGGCCGCATTAGTGGCATTTCCCCCTTGAAAAAAACAAACATAAGGCCTCTCCTTGTTGTGTAGGTACAGAAAGGGCTGGTGGCGGTGGGCTCCACTCTTTCATAGGCCCAACCTATCTTATTTATAACTTATTATCATTATTAGTATCTTATCCCTACCCAAACTGCGGACCCTGCGCAATCCCCGCAAATTGCTAAGACCAGCCATGAAAACCCGGATCCTTTCACTTTCGATATCGAACTGTTCTTTATCAATGTAAATAAAGAAACTTATCTGATGTTCAAATTCTTCATTTAGTAGGTTACATGGTATTATACACGAGCTTTTTCTTGCAAGGACTTGTTACTCAAAGGCGCATTCTTTAGCGCATTTTCGAGAAGTCGAATGCGCTATTGCACCCGTTTTGTCCGTCCGTCCGTCCGTCTGTCATCACCCTTGATCTCAGCATCCATAAGTCCTAGACCCATGAGGTATATATGTTTTTTGTATGTCCTGACCTGCCATTTGTGCATCAACACTCAGTTACTCGATCCGTTAAAAAAAAAACCGTTAAAACTACCAAAAAATATTTCGAATCGAGAGGTAACACTAGCGCAGGGAACGTCCGCCATTGCCGGAAGTCGCATATACAGCACTTCATGTATTGAAGAGTGTTGCGAAAGCGTGCAAAAGAATTAGTTTTTTTTTTTAGTTGACGTCATTAGAATATGTGTAAAAGTTTAGAGAGTTTTAAGTCATCATTTGTGGTGACTTATAGTTAGGTTAAAGAGAAAATAAAATTTTTTAAAATGTAAAGAAATGACTTTTAAATTTTAAAAAATGTCAGGTATATTCATTACACAAGAAAATTCATTAAAATATGTCTAAAATCTAAACACAGTTACTGATAACTACATAATGCTGATATCTAACGTAAGTACATAAGTACGAAAATGCGCTAACACGTCCTGAATTCCAATAGGGACCAGGCTTAACATGATTTTTTAAAATTACATCTATAGATAAAAACATTTCTCGATTTACTTCTTGCTCTAGAGATAGAAAAATTTCTTCTGAATCTTCCCCACGCATATTATTCTAATTCCAATTTTAACTCGGCGTTCATTTGATATCTCCGACTCTCCCATATCTTTGTTCCATGAAATGGATTTGCATTCATTTTTTTTAAAATAAAAAAAGTTCCTATAACTTTCTGATACCATAGAAAAGAAAATGGTTGTATTGACCTGAGTAAAATTCCAGCATTTGATCTCGTTTTACTAGTTCAGTGGTTCTTAACGTGTGTTCGATCGAACCCTAGGGGTTCGGTGAGTCAGTCGCCGGGGTTCGGCGGAGGGAGGTCAAGACAGCACCCGACTCAAGGCATCTATATTACTACTAATATTGAAGGGTTCGGTGTATGTGCATATGAAACTGGTGGGGTTCGGTACTTCCAAAAAGGTTAAGAACCACTGTACTAGTTACTTGAGATGTCTTTTTCTTTTCCACGACGCTTGAAAATTTTAAATAATTCTCTTTCTAAATTATTTATGTTATTGTGTTGTTTATTAACGGTGAATTTTGAATATGTTCATGCTCTTGCCTTAAATCTTAATAATTGTCCATAACAGAATAATTCAAACTATTTACACTTTACTTTAATTGGATAAGCGTAACATTTTTAATGAATAGCAGTATTTTTAATGAAACAGCACAAGCTATTCGTGCTGCTTCAATGCACTAAAATCAATATAAATTTAATTTTTAATCAGTTACCTTACAAAATTTCATGAAAACTGAAACAATAATATAAATTACTGCTTGCAAGTTAAACAGTAAACACAATATTTGAACCACCATGTCATTAGCGCATCATTTTGCACGTGTCTAAAGTCAGCAGTGATGTGTTTTTTAAAGCAGTTTTCTTATAAAAGCACCATCTGTCAAGTATACCGCTTAAATTAAAAAAATATTTGATCGGTTCACGTTAGTTACAACAACCACTATGTAATCAAACAAATGTTTACACGAATCCGTTAATTAGGACTCGAAATTAAGAAGGACAAAATTTTCACTTTGGTTTTCCTCCTTCAAAAGAAAAAAGTGCGGTTGTTGGAAATGGTTTTACTTGTCAAATGACCACAAATGTCGCCTCCACCGCCCCCTCAGCTACGCCACTGCGATGAATTGTTGCTACAAAAAAATATTTGCTCCGTGTATAATGTTGAGTTCGCTCTGTGTAAAGATAAAAAATTTCAATTATTATAAATGGTTTATTAAAATAATTTTAATCTAGATATTAGAAAGGGTAAAAAATGACCCAAGACAAAATATTATATGTTACAGCGTTTTGGCCGGAACCGGTTTTGACCGGGGCCGTTTTGACGGGTCACCATTTTTTTTCTTCAATTTTGTGAGAAATCGAAAGTATAAATTAACCATGTTATACGCTATTAATTTTTATTTTAACATTTCTTATCACCAAGATCCTATTTAAAAAAAAAAAATTATTATTATTTTTTTTAAATAAAAAGGCAGAGTTACGGTACTTTACAGTCGAATCAAAATTGGACCTTAGGGTTCGATAATCCTGGTAAGCAATACAAATATTGTTTTTAAGCAGTTATCGATCCTCAACATGCCCCCACGACCCCCACACCAACAAAAAAAAAAAAAAAAAAAAAAAAAAAAAATATGAGAAATTTTGTCTCTTACTTAAAAGAGAACAACCAATTAAAACATTTCAATTACTTTAGAACGATGTTTACAGATTTAAAAAATGCTATTTCAAGTTTATTATTTTAAAAATTCGTATATTTATTTGAAATAGACAATGTCTGTTACTACCAACCACTATGATCTTTGCTTCTGAATCTTCTTCTCTGAAAAAATGGTTTAGATCAGTTTACAAGGTATCATCATTGCAATTGACAAAAGTTGAATTCTTCTAATTGAATCTTACCCTAAAAGTCATACTTTACATTCTATCCCACTATCAATAAGAAGCCGTCCTTAAAGTACGTCTCACTACTGTTAGCCATTTTTAACTCACCCCCACCCCGTCACAAACTGTCAAAAATCTCGTCACACTTTTGTTGAAATAATTGTTTTTTTTTAAATTAAAAACTAAATTTAAATATAAGACGCCGTGACGTCACACATGGCAGACCCCCCTCCCCCTTTCAATAACTGTTACACTTCCTTACATCTCCGCCCCCCCCCCTTTCTCTGGACAGTGACGTACTTTATGGACGGCCCCTAATTTTTGGATGCACAAGTTCTATCTGTGACTGTTGGGGACGGGTAAGTTATAACGTTCACGTTATTTTCTTTTCATGGACTCTCTATATTTATTTTACGGTAAATATAGCTAAAGATTTAAACAAATGTTTGTTTTGTTTTCGTTCTCCCCGCCCGCCACACTCCCACTCCCCTCCCTTGATCTTGTAGACTGGAGTGCGGAGTGCGTCGATCTGTTACTGACGCTCTTTCGGTACAGATTATTGCGTTCTACGCTTAACTACGGTTAATGTTTAGTCTTGCATTTTTTTTTATTAGAGTTTGAATTGTTCCTAGAGATTTTCTTTTTCCTGATTTCCTCGTACAACCCATGTCGCGTCCGAATTCCGGACGGAAAGAATGAGAATGTGTATGTGTTTGTTCTTGCATACGGAAAAGTATTTTTTTATCCCCATGTCCATCCGAGGGTTTTATCTGATTATCTTTGTATTGTTTTTCCAAGTTAGAATTAATTGCCGAATTTGTTTAAACGAGATGATTTAACTTATATCTTTTTGATGGAATTAGCTACGAACTCGTACTTTCCATTAACAAACCCCCAAAATTGTAAACAATTTTGACGTAGGGTGCCTGCCCCCATTTCCCCCACTCATGTCCGGTACAGGGGTCACTCTCGGGTCAGTATCGACCCGTCAGTTCCCTAGCTGACCCAGGTAATAAGTTCCTTTCACGTCACCTTCCTTCCTGCCTGAATACAACAGAAGGGTGCTCCCATTGTCACAGTCCCCCCTCCCCAAGCTGTCTGCCCCCCCCCTTACAAAGCTTTGAGACCACTCCCACTTTTCACCTTACAAGAAAAGTCGCGCCGCGTCGTGGGAACAGACCCGCCCACCCATGTCCTCAACTGGCTTCAATGGTGGAATGGGGGGTGGGGGGCTCCACGCCAGGGAATATCTCCTTCGTTCACTCCTGTCCTCCCCTGGCAAGGAGTGAAAGAAGAAGTAGTAGCTGCACTCTAGTTGAGTTATTTACATTCGTATGTTTCGAAACGGATACGATGGATAAAATAAATTATCTGATGCTGGATAACTCGCACTGGCAGTGGATAAAAAAGCCATAAGTAGCGTAATTTATAGTGGTGCATGCAGACAATTCTATTGTTGTTACGAGGTCTGTGATGTGTCAACTATATAGGACGAGACACGCAACTTTTTCTGTGTTAAATATTCTGTGATAATGTGTTAAATATGCCTGTTTGATGGTAATCGCTTGCCATGGCGACACATTCAGAGAAAACAGGTAGTCTGTTTGTTCAGTGTTGCGTGTAGGTAGATGGTGTGTGTTTGTGTGTTGTTGAGATCAGGGGTAATACCCGTCGTGTGTTTTGGGATAAATTGTGGAGTTATTAACACGTTTGTATTTACATAGATAAAGGGTAAGAAATTTATTAACTGCGTGGTTGGTGGTGGTTGGGGAGGGATGATATCCAACGTGTTAAGCTAGATAATTGGGTGGGGTTGGTTATCTCATCTGTTTCCGAGGGTTGTATTAGTTTATGTTTGTGTTGTATTTCTAAATTAGAATTAATTGCTTTATGTATAATTACTAATTTACTCTTGGTTCTTGATATCATAATTGTTGTATGGGACAATATGAGTATTTATAAAATATATAACTGACTGGAATATTTGACGAGAAAGATATTGTTTTCCAAATATCGAATTCAAAGGTTATTGTTTTTAAGATCGAATTAGTACAAGTACATGTTCATTGTTTTTCTCCTGTTTGCATCAGAATATTTGATTCTATAGTGTTCAGATATTCTGTTTCGCCATAAAACTGGCCAATATTTAATCATTTTTCTTTAATCCTAAAAACACGATTTTTTAATCCAACAATATAGGTTTATTTTAAAAAGTATTTTATAGATCTATATCTGTGCATCTCATCAAGTATGATTCAGAAAAAAAGACATTGAATGTGAATCCTAAAATGCAGAAATTTTCATCACAGCAATTGTAGACAAAGTATTTTAGTTAAAAAATGAAATATCTTTTCCAAAGTATAATTTCTAGGTTCCATTATTATCTTCAGTCTTCATCTAATTTTAAAAGTATGGCAACATTCACATTTTTCGGTACTTGAACTTCATGGTCGAAATGACATTATGGTCGGCTGATTTTCTTTTCAACTGACATAGTTTATTTTTTCTACCTACAATATTATGTCGTATAAGCATGAGTTCAGTTTATTTTTTCCCCGTTAAAGAAAGTTACGGTCTGTAATATTTGGCAATCAAGAAATATCAATTAAAACAGGACTGTTGTTATTAGAATCGAATGGCATTAAGTCATTAACATGTTGACCTCCTTCGACATCTGTTGACATGACATAATTGTCTATTAAATTATTGTCAATGATATATGGTTCTTTGAGTTATACAGTATGTCGTTGTTTTTGTGTATCGATAGTCGATGTTATTGTGTATCGATTTTATTGTGTATCGATGTTATTGTGTATCGATGTTAGTGTGTATCGATGTTATTGTGTATCGATGTTATTGTGTATCGATGTTAGTGTGTATCGATGTTAGTGTGTATCGATGTTATTGTGTATCGATGTTATTGTGTATCGATGTTATTGTTTTGAAAATTCTTGTTCCCTTTACTTTGTACAATTGACATTAGATTGATGTTATGGTCCAGTGAGATTATGAGTGAATAACTTTGGGTTGATGTTATGGTCGAGTGAATAACTTTGGGTTGATGTTATGGTCGAGTGAATAACTTTGGGTTGATGTTATGGTCGAGTTGAATAACTTTGTGTTGATGTTATGGTCGAGTGAATAACTTTGGGTTGATGTTATGGTCGAGTGAATAACTTTGGGTTGATGTTATGGTCGAGTGAATAACTTTGGGTTGATGTTATGGTCGAGTGAATAACTTTGGGTTGATGCTATGGTCGAGTGAATAACTTTGGGTTGATGTTATGGTCGAGTGAATAACTTTGGGTTGATGTTAATGTCGATTAAACAAAATGTGAATTTTATTTGTAAAGACATATTGACTGAATACATTTTAAAGTTAAGAGAATACACAAGATGCCCGTACTTGTTTCCTGTCTGTATTGTGCACATTAACTCATTTAAAAATACGTGCTGAAATCTTCGGCACAGTTTTGGGAGACCCGAAGATTAGGGAAAGAAACGGTCCTAGGTAACCGACGTTTTCTGTCGTTCTAATAATAATCTAGAAGAACTATGGTTGATGTGTGATATTATTTATACACATCCTGACTTTGGCTCTTGCAAATAAAATAAATGGGTCAACGACAATTTTGTCGCTGAAAAATCGTTCACATGCTCACTGTGCCACAAACAACTGTGTTTCTGCACTACTACTACCAAACTATTTTATTCGACACGTGCTTTTAACCATTGTAGACACAATAATACTTTTGCCCACTCAAATGACATATATATTAGACTCAGAATGATCTCTGTCATGTGGTCCTAGGTGATTGGTTAGGGTTAAGGTCCAGAAGGAATCCTGTCATGTAGTCTTAGGAGATTGGTTAGGGTTAAGGTCCAGAAGGATTGCTGTCACGTGATCCTAGGTGATTGGTTAGGTTTAAGGTCCAGAAGGATTGCTGTCATGTGGTCTTAGGTGATTGGTTAGGGTTCAAGTCCAGAAAGATTGCTGTCATGTGGTCTTAGGTGATTGGTTAGGGTTAAGGTCCAGAAGGATTGCTGTCATGTGGTCTTAGGAGATTGGTTAGGGTTATGGTCCAGAAGGATTGCTGCCATGTGGTCTTAGGTGATTGGTTAGGGTTAAGGTCTAGAAGGATTGCTGTCATGTGGTCTTAGGAGATTGGTTAGGTTTAAGGTCCAGAAGGATTGCTGTCATGTGGTCTTAGGAAATTGGTTAGGGTTATGGTCCAGAAGGATTGCTGTCATGTGGTCTTAGGAGATTGGTTAGGGTTGTGGTCTAGAAGGATTGCTGTCATGTGGTCTTTGGTGATTGGTTAGGGTTAAGGTCCAGAAGGATTGCTGTCATGTGGTCTTAGGTGATTGGTTAGGGTTAAGGCCCAGAAGGATTGCTGTCATGTGGTCTTAGGTGATTGGTTAGGGTTATGGTCCAGAAGGATTGCTGTCATGTGGTCTTAGGAGATTGGTTAGGGTTAAGGCCCAGAAGGATTGCTGTCATGTGGTCTTAGGTGATTGGTTAGGGTTAAGGCCCAGAAGGATTGCTGTCATGTTGTCTTATTGGCGTTGAGATAAAATCCTAATGTGTTTAACTTCTGATACGTGTTGAAAGATATTACAGCAAAGTGATCATTGATGGGTTTGTTTTGAGACAGTTGAAATGTGATTTTTTGCACTGATTTGCTGTGTTGCTAAGGCATTTTTGACATGTTATCATGTGTACATTCCTTGAGATTTTGTCTGAGGATTTACTATATACATAATTGAAATGAGTTTTACTTATAGTCTCGAACAAATGAATCTGTTTATCTCCAACCAGTTCAACGATGAATTCCAAAAATGAAATAAAAACTGACCCCACACTATGACCCCACACTATGACTCCATACTATGACCCACACCTTGACCCCACACTATGACCTCACACTATGACCCCACACCTTGACCCCACACTATAACATCACACTATGACCCCACACTATTACCCCACACCATGACCCCACACTATGACCCCACACTATGACCCCACACTACGACCCCCACACTATGACCTCGCAATATGACCCCACACTATAACCTCACACTATGACCCCACACTATGACCCCACACCTTTACCTCATACTATGACCCCACACTATGACCTAACACCTTGACCCAACACTATGGCTCCACACTATGACCCCAAACTATGGCCCCACTCTATGACCCCACACTATCAACTCTCACTATGACCCCATATTATGACCTCACATTATGACCCCACACTATGACCCCCCACACTATGACCCCACACTATGACCTCACACTATTACCTCACACTATGACCCCAAAATATGGCCCCACTCTATGACCCCACACTATCAACTCTCACTATGACCCCATATTATGACCTCACATTATGACCCCACACTATGACCTCACACTATGACCCCACACTTTGACCCCACACCATGACCCCACACTATGACCCCACACTATGACCTCACACTATGACCCCACACTATGACCCTACACTATGACCCCACACTATGATTCCCACACAATGACCTCACATTATGACCCCACACTATGACCTCACACTATGACCTCACACTATGACCTCACACCATGACCCCACACCTTGACCCAGCACTATGACCCCAGTTATTGCATAGTCATATGTTCACTGTGTAACATCAACAAGGAAAGTTTAAAAAGACAACCAACAGTCTCAGGTATTATGTCAAGTAGCATTCAGTGGCAACTAATGCCCCCCCCCCCACACACTTTCTTTTACCCACCCCGTTATCTGTTCACCACCCTCTGTGAATCTAATCTCTGTCCTCTCCATTTGTCATCTTGAAATCTTCGTTCGAGCTCAGGTTAATGGTAAAATACAAACAACGCGTGTTCTGTAGCTTTTTTTTTATTGCGTCCACATCAGTTAAAAAACAACAACACATCAATCAGTAGGCATACACATCAGTAGGCAGGCTCGCCAATAGGCATACACATATGTAGGCATACACATCAGTAGGCATACACATCAGTAGGCATACACGACATCTGAAAACTAACTTATTTCGATCAGCGGTGGCTTACGTTTACTGATATGTTCAAGGTTTGGTTGTTGTTGTTGTTTTTTTAAAGTCACTCCAATGAGCCATCAGCGGTGAAATACCTAAACGTGATCAGACAAGACTGAGTGGAATCAATTTTACATTAAAAGTACAAGTTTTATATTTGATGGCAAATCAAAGAGCACTGGCTGTGTCTCTGCCTGAGATTCCCTGTGTCTCTGACCCAGAACCCCTGTGTCTCTGACCCAGAACCCCTGTATGAAATTTATAAAAGTTTAGGTTTAGTGTCTTTAAATAGGACTACATAAACAAAGAGACATGCCAAACGACAAAATTTATTAACTTTATGACAAATTATCTTTCCATGTTACCGCTCGTCAAATTGAGAAAAAACCTAGACAAGCCTTAAATACATGGGGAAAAAATATGTGCTATCCCATCCCATCCCATCCTTTGGGACGTTTTCCATGGGAATAACATTCCTATGGACAAGCCTGCATGTAGCAGTGTGTCTTTATGTAACAGTATTTAGTCTTGTAACAATGAGTCGTTGTCATCCTTGAACTATGAACTTACACATGGACACACTACTGTTTTTGTTCCACGTGTTGAGCGAAGACGATCAACGTTTAGACCACTGTGGCTACTGTTTTATGTTAAGAGGTTTGGGATGTTTCAATGATGAGAACACTTGATTGGTAGCAAGGGCTCCGTGAGATTCAATACAAAAGATGGCAGATACTCGCTGCTTACACACTACCATGCTTGTATTTAAAATAATAATAAATAGATATCAATTACCAGACCATGAAGGTCCCTGGGAGCAAGTGAAGTAGCGTTCACAAGTTTCATTGACCACTAAAAAATGTTCGTATAGTCAAATTAGGGGCCGTCCATAAAGTACGCCACGCGCCAGAGTGGGGGAGGGGGTGTAAGAAAGTGTGACAGGGGGGAGGGGGGTTCCGGCTATGTGTGACATCACGGTGTTTTATGTTAAATTTTAATTATTTTGTTAACAAAAATGTATTTTTGTACGAAAGTGTGACATACATTAGTGGATGGGGGGTCCGAGATTTGTGACAGTTTGTGACAGGGGGAGGGGTATTTAAAAAAGGTCAAAAATAGCGTGCCGTACTTTATGGACGGCCCCTTATGTATGTTCAAGCACATTGAAGGGTGGCCTCCGCATTTAATTTTTAGTTCTTGAAAGAATAGGACAGTAGTGAAGATAAAAGTAATCAAAGATATATGAGATCACTGGTCCTCAAATAAAACACGAATTCATCTCTATCTACGTGTCTTATTTTTGTGGGCAGTGGAGAAGTGAACAGAATTAGGGGTAGGACTGCAATAACAACACCCCTCCCGAGGATGAATTGTTTCCATTTCATAAACAAAGAAAATCCACCTGGACTCCACCGCCTGGTCAATCCAAGGCTCTGGACCTGTACATCAAGAACACCGAGAATGAAATTAAAAACCTTTTGTTACCCCGACTCCGTCATTCTAACCTGTCCAAAGTTGAGTTGAAGGCTTTATCGCTATTGCGCAGCCGGAAAGATTTTGTCATCAAACCGGCAGACAAAGGTGGAGCCGTTGTTGTGTGGGATAGGGATATATACATCAAAGAAGCCCAGAGACAACTGGACGATACCCAGTTCTACCATAAAAGAAATACGGATCCCATCTTAAAACATAACACCACTGTCAAGAAAACCATTCACGAATTGATCACTGAATGCGCCCTCCCCAAATCAGCATCTAGGATGCACATCTTTGACAGTGACTTGGGAAAGCCTTCTTTTTATCTGCTTCCCAAAATTCACAAGGATGGCAACCCTGGTAGACCCATTGTCTCAGCTTGTTCGTGTCCAACTGAACACATTTCTGAATTCCTTGATGGTGTCTTCCAACCCATAGTGGCATCACTCCCTACATACATTAAAGATACCAACCATGCCGTAATGACATTCGAGTCACTCACCATCACTCCAGACACAAAATATTATCTATTCCTCCTTGATGTGGGACGTGGTGGTCGAGAGGTAGCGCTCTCGACTGTCACACTGATGGTCACGAGTTCGAATCCACACGAAAGTGAGGATTTGTTCTCGGGGCCTGAGGAGTCCCCGAGTCACCCAGCTCCGAATGGGTACCTAACTAGACAATAGTTAGGCGGCTGGGGTAATGCGTGGAACCCCTATAGCCGTGGCCAGTGACCGCTGCATCACTTGCCAACAGATCATCTCTCATGGTCTGTGGACGCAATTATCTTCTGCATAGAAGGAGCGTCTGTATATCTAAGATAAGATAAGATGTATCTTCCCCACAATGATGGCCTTCTGGCTGTGCAATATATTTTGGACAGGCAACCCCACCCCAGTATACCCACACACGTCTTACTACGGCTGGCTGAATTAGTTCTAACCCTCAACTCGTTTGAGTTTAATGGCCAGTTTTTTTTATCAAATTAGTGGGGTCGCTATGGGGACAAAAATGGGACCAAGCTATGGTTGTTTGTTTATGGGCCACTTTGAGCACAGTGTGGAACAGGAATACACTGGTCGCCTCCCTGAATTCTACAAGAGGTACATAGATGATGTTATCGGGGTGACTAATATGGAGAGAAGTGAACTGGACACTTTTATTAACTTTGTTGCGACCTGAAATCGACAAACCTCAGGCTTGGATAGCCGAAGTCCGATGCTAGGCGTTAGGTGCTAGTCATATATGATTACAGTCGCTGTACGGATCTTAGGCAAAGCATTTAGATGCAATGCCGATGATGAAAACCAAAGTACTCGTTGAGGGTCGGGTTACTCCGAAGCGACCTTTCGTCCCCCTCAATTAACTAGCAACGATGTTGAGCGGTGCCGGTTTAGAGCCAGGAGCGTCAGTACGGAATAGCAAAAGGTACCGCTAGAAAACGCTATTGGTCACCAGCTCTGAGGAAACCTTCCGGTGGGGGTTAAACCCTAGTTATGTCAGTGATGATTCCCACGCTTTGCGGCGATCTAAACTATAAAGACTCGTAAGCTTTGCCGTAGTGGCGCCAAAGTGATACTATGTTGATAGCGAGTCACCGTAGGAAAATTCCACACCTCCCCCGGGAGGAACACTTTAGTGGGAGGCGTTTTCGGCCCAGCGCCCTGGACGCCCAGGCGGACGCTTGTAGCAGTGACCGCTCCGGGGGGGGGGGCTTCCCAGCCTTCGCACCCCTTAGGGGGCCAGAGGGCTGGGGGGTTTTCCGGGAAGCCCCATGAAGAGCGCAGGCTCGGGACTGCTGATTTCTTCCACATGTAGGATTAACTTTGTTGACTCCTTCCACCCATCCATTAGGTTCACCTACCAAATTTCTGAACTCTCTGTCAATTTCCTGGACATCACTGTAACTCTCCAGAAAAACTGCCTCCTCACTTTGGCCTACTTCAAACCCACAGACAGCCATTGTTATTTTCTCTTCCCTTCTTCTCATCCCAAAACGTGTAAGGACTCCATTCCCTTTTCTCAACTTCTTCGTCTCCGAAGACTGTGTCAATCTCAGGAGGACTTTTGGGAAAAGGCTTTGGAATTTTATTTTGGAGTTTTTTTTTTAGAAAAAAAAAAGGTTATATCCTGAAGCCACGCTTCAACATGCGCTTCAGCGGGTTAAAAACTTCACTCATGCCGACGCCTTTTTACCACGCACCCGCGATACCAACCAAAGGAGCAAGCTGGTTCTTACTAACCATCCACACAACATCAAAGCCAAAGAAATTTTCCTGAAAAACCGAGCTATCCTCCTTGCGGACCCTGAGACGAACAACATATTCTCCACCCCACCCCTAATTGTATTTAGGAAGGACAGAAACCTACGCGATCTTCTGGTTCGCACTCGCCTCCCCATATCACCCAACCATCTGGGGACTGTACCATGCGGCCGACTTCGGTGTAAGACATATCCTTTTGTTGTGCAAGCCGAACAGATAAACTTCCTTAAGGGGCTATTTATGATTAAGGATGGTTTGACTTGCGCTAGCCGCAACGTTGTCTACACCATTGTGTGTAAGCGCTGTCTTTTGAAATACATAGGCGAGACGGGACGATCTTTGTCGTGCCGAATGTCTGAACATATTAGGGCGATTACACAAGATAAACAGTGTCCCGTCTCCCGTCACTTCAATGGACGCGACCATATGGGTGTCAAGGACCTGGCAGTCACTGCTATTGTCTCGTGCACAAACACCCCCACGCGGGTCCAGATTGAAAACAGATTAATTGAAAATCACGGTACACTTGCTCCACATGGGATGCATATTGTCTTTTCTCTGACCACCTAGGCGTTTGCCCCGCCCACTCTCTGCTTTCCTATATAAATTCGCTCTGTCATCTCTCAGTTTCACTTTTTTGGATACTTTGGATTCCACCGCAGCTAAGTTTCTTCATTTTATATTTTATTTTTATTTTCGTTTTACTTGTGTATTGTATGTTCGTTGAAAAAGGCTCTTTGCCGAAACGTTCGCTGTTTTGTTACGTCCGGTCAGGCTAACCCTTACCTTGTTTACGTATTTTCCATTAAATTTTTTAGCGGAGAAGTGACAGTTTGAGACCCTCGGGGCACCTCTTAATTCTGCCTAATGATTAAACCCCATAGGGTTTTTCATTTCTAAAACCGGAAAACGTCATAGCTCATTTCGTAATGTTCTTTTTTTAGATTACATTTTAACGGAACAAAGTTTTGAGGCAGAAATACAGTCCAATCACTATGTGCTCAAAATTGTTGGCTTAGTAAAATGACGAAATTGTTTTTTATTTTGCAAGTCCAATAAGCTGTCTTAAATTAATGAAGAATTAAAAATTAGCTGATAAGATCAATCATTCTCAATATACCTACATTCACGTATTGACTCGTATCTTTTATTAATTTTTATGAATTTGTCCTTACAAAAGATACATTTAGATTATTTCTATTAATAGATTTCCGCCATATTATGAACAACCCTATAGTAATAAATCTTTTAGAAACAATTGAACTGATATTTAGAGAAAACATGTGTACAGTATAAATACATGTGGGCGAAAATGTGACTCTTAAATAAGTAAAACGCATAGACACCCCTCCCCATCCCACTTTATTTTCCCATGCCCGTATTTGAGGTAACGATTGCCCGTCTCAGGAAGTCACCTATTTGACGCTAGCATTTTGTTATATCCCCCCTCCCTAGACCCCTCAGCCGCCGCCGCGCGCCGGATACGCCGCAAATTTTTCGTCCGCCGAAAATCCGCCGGAAAATATGCGGCGCGCTGCATTAGCCGCCGAATTTAGTCGGCCGTAAATCCGCCGAAAAATGAACGAGCCGCCGAAAAGTAATCTTATTGTTTTCTTAAGTTTCAATGCGTTCCGTTTTAAGATCGATTGTAATTGATTGTATTTTTAGAATAACCGTCGCCGGAAATGTGACGAAAATAAGTTATTTGTATGGTAGTGAGTATAGCCTCGTCAGGACGACCCAATATGTGGCTGCATACGCGCTCGTTCACCTACGGTTATTGCTATTTTTGGTAACATTTTTAATAAGGTTAAAAATTTCATTGGTGAATGTGTGGCTGTGTGTCATATTGATACATGCTAACCCTAACTATTGGGACGTGGTGGTCGAGAGGTAGCGCTCTTGACTGTCATACCGTTGGTCACGAGTTCAAATCCACACGAAGGTGAGGATTTGTTCTTGGGGCCTGAGGAGCCCCCGAGTTACCCAGCTCCGAATGGGTACCTAACTAGAAAATAGTTAGGCGGCTGGGCAATGCGTGGAGCCCACATAGCCGTGGCCTGTGACCGCCGCATCACTAGCCAACAGATAATCTCTCATGGTCTGTGGACGCAATTATCTTCTGCATAGAAGGAGCGTCTGTAAAGATAAGATAGTAAGATAGTACGCTATATCGCAGGTCCGAGGTTCGATTTCTTATTGATGCCTATTTTTTTTTTTTAAAAAATTCAAACAATACTATATGAATTGATAATGAATAAGATTTTTTTTAATGGTTTGTTTTGATGTTAGGTTTAGGGATAGACTTTAGGGTTACGTTAAGTGATAGTTATTTATTATTATGGTTTGGGTTAGGTTTAGTGATAGTTTTTAGGGTTTGGGTTCGGTTTAGTGATAGTTTTTAGGGTTGGGTTAGGTTTAGTGATAGTTTTTAGGGTTTTGGGTTAGGTTTAGTGATATATTTTAGAGATTGTTTGAATGCACATATAGAACCGGAGGTTCAATGAAAGGCGCAGTGAATACTTGTAACTCTTCAATTTTATAAACATCAATTTATAAACAATGTTACTAAGAATAGCAATAACCGGAAGTGGACGAGCGCGTATGCAGCCGCAAATTGGGTCGTCCTGACGAGGCGATACTCACTACCTATTTGTATAGTTTGTTTAAACCTCAATAATATAATTACTGATACAGTTCCTGAATGTTATCTTTTTTTTATTAAAATCTTAATTTATAAAATACTAATTAAAATAAATACAAATTAATTAATTAATTAATTAAAATTATCATTAAGCTTTGTCATAATTTAAAATAGGCGACTTATTTTTACTCAATTATGGCTCAATGATCTTCTACCTTTATTAGCAGAAAGGTAAGTCAGGTAAGCCTATATTACTATAATACTATATACTATAATAATATAAGCTGTATTAATTGTTTTAATTAACTAGATAAATACTATTTTAGTCAATAACTGATGATTTTCAAGGGTGATCCTGAAGCTTTAGGACGTAAATGTTTTCGCTGCGAATTTTATTATTTTCGTGAGAACTTTCATTTTTAATTGATTAATTGCATTTATTTATGTCATATTTTAGTTATTATAGCGCTAATTTTTAAGGCTTTTCAATTTATAAGGCTTTCTCGGCCCTTGACGCTACATTATCGGAGTAGGATGCATCATTTTTGTCTATCTAGCACCCTGCTAGCCAGATTTTATTTACCTGGAACAACCCATGCTAAAATAAATTTAATGACTGAAGATGTTTTTTTAAAAAGTTTCATTTATCCATTTTAAGATTCTTAGAAGATCAATAAATATTTTAATGAAAATTTCATTTTTTATTTCCTTACTAGATATTTCTTTCTTTTTAGCTTGTTTGTAAGTGATACATTTTCATTTAACCTCTTGCTGTGAAAACCCAGCAAGTAGGGTGCTAGATAAACAAAATGGATCTAACATACTCTACTCTGATTTTGTAGCATCAAGGACCGAAAAAAGCCTTATAAATTAAAAAGCCTCGCAAATTAGCGATATAATAGCTAAAATATAACATATATAAATGCATTAAAAAAATTAAAATGAAAGTTCTCACGAGAAAATTAAAATTTGCAGTGAAATAATATACGTGCTAAGACTGCAGGATTACCTTTTTACGTTACACCATTTCTAATGTAACAATTCTTTATGACTATATGATGATTTTAGGTGAACTCAAATGTCAGCAAATTTCATCTTAACCTTAAATAGAGGCCGTTCATTAAAAACCTACAAGTAACACCTAAACCGCCTAGCCTACATGGAAATTCTAAAGCACAATGCTGGAAATATTTTGGTGGCCTGTTCTCTGCTGATGGGAGAAATGTAGACGAAGATCGAGTTTATTGTCAGCTGTTTCTCACTGCTCAGCAGTCATTGGATGACAAGGGTCACATTTCCAAAGTAACCAATTTTGCCGCAATTACATCAAGTGGCAATATGAATCTTCACTTAAGTGTCAGGCACAATGTGTCAGTACAAAGTCAAGAAAAGTCTAATAAAATTTTGGGATATTTCCGTAAATATGGAGAAGACAACAGTCAAAGTCAGGCAACATCAAGTCATGAACTGACAAGAGATATCGTTATATGGTTCTGTAGAGACTTGCTCGCCTTTGAAAATGTGGCTAAAGATGGTTTTGTTGACTTCTTCAAAAATAAATTGCCCTTTTCTCAACATACCGGCACCTGTAACACTTGCTAAAACAGCCCTGGATGATGTTTGGCAAGCCGTCAGGTCAGCAGTCAAAACTAAAGTGGCTGATAATAAACAGCAAACAATCAAGCCTAACAGCTGATAAACTACATCGCGTTTGTTTTATCCATGACAATTATCAACTTATTTTCTTAGTGCATAACGGGCTAGAGTAACAGAAACTGATTGAGTGGAATGCATTCATGATTCATGCACAATTTTAGCAGTATAGCAAATAAAACTGTTTGTTTTTTGTTGTTAAAAGTAATAAACTTTTTGAAGTATTGTAAAAGTGTTTTATTGCTGACGATTTATTTCTTCATTATTGACCAGGCTTCGGCCAAATTTCAGCTGAATATTTCGTAATCAGACAAAAATCAGCCGCAAATATCAATTTACGGAGAAATCCGGCTAATCCGGATATCAGCCGAAAAATTATGTCAGCCAGCCGAAATTTTAAAATCCGGATATCAGCCGAAAAATTATGTCAGCCAGCCGAAATTTTAAAAAAAATTCGGCTGGCAGGTCTAGAGCTGGGTAACTCGGGGGCTCCTCAGGCCCCAAGAACAAATCCTCACCTTCGTGTGGATTTGAACTCGTGACCAACGGTATGACAGTCAAGAGCGCTACCTCTCGACCACCACGTCCCAATAGTTAGGGTTAGCATGTATCAATATGACACACAGCCACACATTCACCAATGAAATTTTTAACCTTATTAAAAATGTTACCAAAAATAGCAATAACCGTAGGTGAACGAGCGCGTATGCAGCCACATATTGGGTCGTCCTGACGAGGCTATACTCACTACCATACAAATAACTTATTTTCGTCACATTTCCGGCGACGGTTATTCTAAAAATACAATCAATTACAATCGATCTTAAAACGGAACGCATTGAAACTTAAGAAAACAATAAGATTACTTTTCGGCGGCTCGTTCATTTTTCGGCGGATTTACGGCCGACTAAATTCGGCGGCTAATGCAGCGCGCCGCATATTTTCCGGCGGATTTTCGGCGGACGAAAAATTTGCGGCGTATCCGGCGCGCGGCGGCGGCTGAGGGGTCTANTCAATTTACGGAGAAATCCGGCTAATCCGGATATCAGCCGAAAAATTATGTCAGCCAGCCGAAATTTTAAAATCCGGCTAATCCGGATATCAGCCGAAAAATTATGTCAGCCAGCCGAAATTTTAAAAAAAATTCGGCTGGCAGGTCTAGGGGGGGTGGATTAACGATTCACGATTTATTTATATCTTCGAACCCAGTGGCGAGTTTTTGAGCAACTGATGTATTTTTTTCACGTGTCAAATATTCCTTAAAATGTATACATGAAACTTCAGGAATTCTATTGTAAATTTGGTTCAGGAAACCTGGAAATCAGATGCGTATCGCGTCACCGTAACAATAAGTTCTTCAAAATATCACTCTAAGAAATGTCCGTGTTAAGTTCACTTTTAAACTACTTACTCAGTGACATCAAGGCGATCCAGCTCAAAACAATCATGGCGGTGCAACATTGAAATTGAATACAATATTAAAATTGTATGGCAAATAGTTGTAATAAAAACCGCATAATTATGAAAACTAAAACAACAGCACGCTCTGATCAGTAGCTGTGAGTTTTTAGGGTGAGTCGGATCATATACAGCCAAGACATAACCCCACAACACTGGTAATGTTACGTTACACAGGGACCCATTCACTTGCTATTAAGCCAGCGGGGATTTTATAGCAGGCCGTTGATTCATTTAATTAAGTCGTATGTCCCTAAACGGAGAGACACCACATTTAATTATTGAGTAATGCCGCACGGATAGTTGACAGTTATCTGAACAAGAGAGTGACTGTTGGGAAGGGGAAAAAGGTTACATGTTATCCCAACTGGAGCATGGGTTGGCATTATTACAGTTCAAATATCTGTTACCACATCGAATCATTCCGCACTCAAATTACTCTCATTAGTTAAAATTAGAAGGAAAAAAAAACAGTTAAAACACGTTTTTGTTTTTACTATAAATCCTTTATATTTGAGAGATAAGTATATTGATTATGTGTATTGATTATGTTCAATATAATACGCACCGTGCGTCAGACTAGCATAATTATTTACAGATCAATAAACTGTTAAAAAGGTTGTTCAATATAATACACACCGCGCGACTGACAAGCATATAATTTTACATATTACATAGAGATACATAAAGATAAACTAAAAATTCATTAATTTAATTTCCGTACATTTGGTCGTCGTGAAATTTTGAAACATCATTTTTATCGTCGCCACCAGTCTGCCTGCAAAATTGGAGCTTGATTGGATACGGGGAAGTGGGTTAAAAATCGACTCAAAGTTTTTTTTTTTTGCGGCAAGCAATCAGACGCCTCGAGTTAATATAAATGATTTTTAAAAATGAATATATATTTGCGTTAATTGTGTTTGTGAATAAATCTAAATGTGATTTTACAATTGTTGGTGTTGTTGCTCGATTCGGTATAATCTCTATGCATTTTTTCTGTTGGTGCTTAAAACAATAAATACACAGCTAACAAAGGATTGAAGGTTTGAAGTATTTTAGAATGTAATCAATGAAATGAAGCGATGTTAAGGTATGACAAGATAATACATGGATAACTAATGGAAATTCTCTATTTACGTTTGGCCACCAGTTTGGTTCATATGTTTTCAACAAAATATATCATTTAGATAGAATAACATGTGCGTGTACGCTCTATAGCTTAATATTGATGAAGATGCCCTTTAAGCCCGGTTATGGACAAATGACCGCCACATTTTACCAGTATTAGATAGCTGTCAACATTTACCATTAAAAAGTCTAAGCCTAAGCGCTAGCCGCCAAATTGTACCATTTAAGAGGTATTCAACAAATCGTAAAGTTATCGGGTAGACATGAAACCATACCATTAGCAGGTAATCATACATTTTTCAAATTTGTCATTAACAGGTAGCCCACCCCCACTAAAAAAAAAAAAAAAAAAAAAAAAAAAAAAAAAAAAAACAAACAAACAAACAAACAAACAAACAAACAAACAAACAAAATAAACAATAACAACAAACAAACAAAAAAAGTGGCATTTTTAAATAACCCCAACACCAAAAAATAATAATAATATTTGAATCCTTTGAAATGTGTGCCCCATATTGGCTATGATTCAGCCAAATGACTCTCAGCCGCTTGAAACATTCATTGCGCTCCTAGTGCAGATACTCTCGACCTTTCTGCTTGCATTAATAGTTGATGGAGCCTTTCACCCGAGCAACCTTGCTCATTTTGGGCGGAGGCTTTTCGGCGCCTTTTTTTCTGGGTCAGAAATAAAAATTATTGGGGTAAAAAAATAAATGTCCCTTTTCACGATAATTGACGAAAATAATTTTCATTTTGCCACTTCATGGGCCATCCTGACCACCCCTCTCAAAATATAAAATAAATTAACCTTTCTATCAATAGCATATTCTCCCTTCACTACCACTTTCCTGAACAAAAACCTCAATAATAGTTCCACAAACTAAAAATAATTAATAGTTCACTTCACTGTTTGTACTATCGTTCGTCTTCCCCTTATCTCCACACACACCAAACCCAATCCGACCAAACCGAAAAAAACCTACTACATTATGTTCAGTCAATTTTTAATTTTTTAATTTTTTTTAAGAATATAAAATTTTCTTGTTTGATCGCTCTTTTATTATGATTGTGATTGATGCAGATGAGACTAGCTACGGAATAGAATTAAATATCGTATTCTTATAAAAAAGGACAATTCCTGTGACATTGATGACATCTTTCCACTACCTGAACTGTATCCACCATTCCAAAATAAACAACGTTTCCAAACCACACCCCCAACCCCCCCCCCAAAAAAAAAAACAACAACAACAAAAAAGCAACAACAACAACAACAAAAACAAACAAACAAACTTGTATTCTTTAAATCCAAATTATGCAGGAAAAACGTTTATTCCAATCCAATCTGAGTTAACTCACGCCATTCCATGTTGGCTTTTGGACCCAAAACGAATATAACAACATGGTCAGAACTTTGAATATACAAATACATTTTGGAATCTTTGGTTGAATTAAATCCAAAGTAGTTAGCAAGCCTCGATTTGACGTGATCTGATTACACAAGTTTTTTTTTTATTCCCTAACGTGAGCTGATTATTGGACATGTCATAAGATGATCATAAGCATGCATATGTTTCTTTAGTCATAGTAAATTCTATGTTGTGAGTCGAACTGTATACTTCAGACCCGCCTCATCGTTCTACTGGGGAGCCCCATCATGATTTTTATTATTCAAAACATAACAATATATATATA